>JAGMVL010002029.1:50000-55000 GCA_019202695.1 Populus x sibirica
TGGAATCGGCAGCGCCGATGAAACCGGCAAAGTCGGCAGAATTGGCAGCGGGTGCTGGCGATGGGTCTGGACGGGCTGGATAGTCCAAGGCTCGACGAGAAAGACCGCAGGTTGAGACACTGGGGCAGTGGCAGCCCGCGGGACAGTGTTGGCAGATTCGGCAGCGCAGATTTGTGCGGCTGCAGGTTCGTCGGGGAAAATCGGCAGCGCAGATTTTTCGACGAACATGGGCTGGACGCTGGACTGGCCGGGCCAGGCAGGAAAATTCGCCGAGGGGACACGCTGACGAAACAGCGCTGGTTCAGGCACGGCGGGCAGTGGTGGGATCGGCAGCGCCGACGAAATCGGCAAAGTCGGCAGAATCGGCAGCGGGTGCTGGCGATGGGTCTGGACGGGCTGGATAGTCCAAGGCTCGACGAGAAAGACTGCTGGTTTAGACACTGGGGCAGTGGCAGCCCGCGGGACAGTGTCGGCAGATTCGGCAGCGCAGATTTGTGCGGCTGCAGGTTCGTCGGGGAAAATCGGCAGCGCAGATTTTGCGACGAACATGGGCTGGGCGATGGACTGTCCAGGCCAGGCAGGAAAATTTGTCGGGGGGACACGCTGACGAAACAGCGCTGGTTCAGGCACGGCGGGCAGTGTTGGAATCGGCAGCGCCGACGAAATCGGCAAAGTCGGCAGAATCGGCAGCGCAGATTTTTCGACGAACACGGGCTGGACGGTGGACTGTCCAGGCCAGGCAGGAAAATTCGCCGAGGGGACACGCTGACGAAACAGCGCTGGTTCAGACACGGTGGGCGCAGTGTTGGAATCGGCAGCGCCGAGAAAATCGGCAAAGTCGGCAGAATCGGCAGCAGGTGCTGGCGATGAGTCAGGACGGACTGGATAGTCCAAGGCTCGATGAGAAAGACCGCTGGTTTAGACACTGGGGCAGTGGCAGCCCGCGGGGCAGTGTCGGCAGATTCGGCAGCAGTGTCTGCCGATTCGGCAGCGTTGGCTTGTTGGCGCGGGGGCCGATGCGAGTGGGGACTTGGGCAGCGGGCAGTGAAAGCAAGAGTTTCCCCGATGCTGCCGGGAAAAACGCTCCCCGGGATGGCCGGGTGAGATGACCCGGCGGCCCGCGACGGGTCATTCAATTCCATGCCCCGTCAACATAACTCCCGATGTACCGTTTGCTTTTTCGGAAGAAGAGATCCATCCCCCCCATCCTCGGCCAGCCAAAAACGCTCCAATTAATGGCCGGGTGAGATGACCCGGCGGCCCGCGACGCGTCATTCAAATCACCGCCCTATCGGCTACAACCGCGATGGGTGGGATTAGAGGCCCGCCATGGTGGTGAGGGGCGGCGAGGACCGTGAAAGCTAGAGTTTTTCAGAGGCTGCCGGGAAAAAGGCCCCTCGGGTGGCGGGGTGCGAGGACCAGGCGCGTCATTCAATTCTCTTCCCTATCAACTTGGCTCCCGTTGGCGGGATTGGAGGCCTACCGTTTGTTACAGGGCTAAAATCGTCAGGGGAAGAGCTGACGAAACAATGCTGGTTTGGATGCAGGGGGTAGTGTTGGAATCGGCAGCGCGGACAAAATCGGCAAAGTCGACAAAAAAGACTGTTGGTCTGGACATCGGGGCAGCGGCAGCCATGCCGACAGGGGGGAAATCGGCAGCGCAGATTTGTGCAGCTGCAGGTTCGTCGGGGAAATCGGCAGCGCAGATTTTTCGATGAACATGGGCTGGAAGATGGACTGTCCAGGCCAGGCAGGGAAATTCGTCAAGGGGACACGCTGACGAAACAGCGCTGGTTGAGACACGGTGGGCGCAGTGTTGGAATCGGCAGCGCCGACGAAATCGGCAAAGTCGGCAGAATCGGCAGCGGGTGCTGGCGATGAGTCTGGACGATTTATAGTCCAGGGCTTGATGGAAAAGACTGTTGGTCCAGACAATGGGGCAGTGGCAGCGCGGATTTGTGCAGCTGCAGGTTCGTCGGGGAAAATCGGCAGCGCAGATTTTTCGACGAACAGGGGCTGGGCGCTGGACTGGCCGGGCCAGGCAGGAAAATTCGTCAGGGGGCCACGCTGACGAAAACAGGGGCTGCGGAGTGGAAAATCGGCAGCGCAGATTTTTCGACGAACAGGGGCTGGACCGGCCGGGCCAGGCAGGAAAATTCGTCAGGGGGGCACGCTGACGAAAAGAGGGGCTGCCGCGTGGAAAATCGGCAGCGCAGATTTTTCGACGAACAGGGGCTGGACTGGCCGGGCCAGGCAGGAAAATTCGTCAGGGGGGCACGCTGACGAAAAGAGGGGCTGCCGCGTGGAAAATCGGCAGCGCAGATTTTTCGACGAACAGGGGCTGGACGCTGGACTGGGCCAGGCAGGAAAATTCGTCAGGGGGCACGCTGACGAAAAGAGGGGCTGCCGCGTGGAAAATCGGCAGCGCAGATTTTTCGACGAACATTCGTCAGGGGGGCACGCTGACGAAAAGAGGGGCTGCCGCGTGGAAAATCGGCAGCGCAGATTTTTCGACGAACATTCGTCAGGGGGGCACGCTGAAGGAAAAGAGGGGCTGCCGCGTGGAAAATCGGCAGCGCAGATTTTTCGACGAACATTCGTCAGGGGGGCACGCTGAGGAAAACAGGGGCTGCCGCGTGGAAAATCGGCAGCGCAGATTTTTCGACGAACAGGGGCTGGATGCTGGACCGGCCGGGCCAGGCAGGAAAATTCGTCAGGGGGGCACGCTGACGAAAAGAGGGGCTGCCGCGTGGAAAATCGGCAGCGCAGATTTTTCGACGAACAGGGGCTGGATGCTGGACCGGCCGGGCCAGGCAGGAAAATTCGTCAGGGGGGCACGCTGACGAAAAGAGGGGCTGCCGCGTGGAAAATCGGCAGCGCAGATTTTTCGACGAACAGGGGCTGGACGCTGGACTGGGCCAGGCAGGAAAATTCGTCAGGGGGCACGCTGACGAAAAGAGGGGCTGCCGCGTGGAAAATCGGCAGCGCAGATTTTTCGACGAACATTCGTCAGGGGGGCACGCTGACGAAAAGAGGGGCTGCCGCGTGGAAAATCGGCAGCGCAGATTTTTCGACGAACATTCGTCAGGGGGGCACGCTGAGGAAAACAGGGGCTGCCGCGTGGAAAATCGGCAGCGCAGATTTTTCGACGAACAGGGGCTGGATGCTGGACCGGCCGGGCCAGGCAGGAAAATTCGTCAGGGGGGCACGCTGACGAAAAGAGGGGCTGCCGCGTGGAAAATCGGCAGCGCAGATTTTTCGACGAACAGGGGCTGGACGCTGGACTGGGCCAGGCAGGAAAATTCGTCAGGGGGGCACGCTGACGAAAACAGGGGCTGCCGCGTGGAATGGCAGCCTACACGCAGATGCGAATTCGGCAGCGCACGATGGCTTGAGCAGGTCATGGGTTCGACTTGGCGCGATCTGAAACCTGGACGAGGGACTGTCGACGCTGGACGAGCCAGCGCGGTGGCCTGTCGTGCCCCGTTCAGGGGGGCCTGCCGCGGAGACAGCCCTCGCGGGCTCGACAGCGCAGGCCAGCGTCCCCGACGTCGCTGGCCGCGGCAGGCGAGCTGCCGGGGTTCCCGCATTCCTACAAGAAAACGTCGTGCTTTCCACATGAAACCAATCCAGTAAAATCAGCCATATTTTTATGAGGCTGCCCACTGAATTTGGGGTCATTCCGGGCCGGTTCCTAGTTTTGCGGATTTACTCGATTTCTAATGGTAGGAAAATTAAAACAAATACTTCCCGACCTCGAAAAATTCTGGGAAAATTAATGAAGGTGGATTGGATTTTTGCCAACCTCTGTGCAAAATTTCAGCTCAAAATACCAAGAAATGAATTTTTTAGAGGGGGGTGACAGCTGGGACCTAGTAGTGTCTCCCCCGCCGAGCTGCAATGACACTTATTGCTCTTTAGGGAGCCACCAGGCCGGCGCCCCTCAAAGACCACACGCGCGCGCGCCCGCCCGCGCTGGGCGCTGGGGCGCTGGGGCCTGAGGGCCTGGGGCCCTTGGGGGCCCTTGGGCGCTTGGGCGCGCGCGCGGCCCCCGCAGCCATGCCGCGCTGCGCGACGCGCGGACAGCCCCTGCTGGCTTGCTCTCTCGCCCGCGGGGGCTGCCTTCGGGCCCTGGCCCCCCGCGTTCTGGCCTGCCCCCTGCGTGGGAGAGGCTAGGCGCTGCAGGGGCCAGCCCGACGTCGCTGGCCGCGGCAGGCGACAGCCCGACATCGCTGGCCGCGGCAGGGGCCAGCCCGACGTCGCTGGCCGCGGCAGGCGACAGCCCCTGCTGGCTTGCTCTCTCGCCCGCGGGGGCTGCCTTCGGGCCCTGGCCCCCCGCGTTCTGGCCTGCCCCCCGCGTGGGAGAGGCTAGGCGCTGCAGGGGCCAGCCCGACGTCGCTGGCCGCGGCAGGCGACAGCCCCTGCTGGCTTGCTCTCTCGCCCGCGGGGGGGCTGCCTTCGGGCCCTGGCCCCCGCGCTCTGGCCTGCCCCCCGCGTGGGAGAGGCTAGGCGCTGCAGGGGCCAGCCCGACGCCGCTGGCCGCGGCAGGCGAGCCGCCGGGGTTCCCGCATTCCTACAACAAAACGTCGTGCTTTCCACATGAAATCAATCCAGTAAAATCAGCCATATTTTTATGAGGCTGCCCACTGAATTTGGGGTCATTCCGAGCCGGTTCCTATTTTTTCCGATTTCCTCGATTTTTAATGGTAGGAAAAAAAAAAAAAATACTTCCCGACCTCGAAAAATTCTGGAAAAATTAATAAAGTTGGATTGGATTTTTGCCAACCTCTGTGCAAAATTTCAGCTCAAAATACCAAGAAATGAATTTTTTAGAGGGGGGGTGACAGCTGGGACCTAGTAGTGTCTCCCCCGCCGGAGCTTCAATGACACTTATTGCTCTTTAGGGGGGTGCCCCCTGACTGGCCATGGGGCGCGCTGGCCTGGCGCCCATAGGCCTGCCGCGGGGGATATGTGGGCTGTTGCTAAACTCGGACTAAGGT
>JAGMVL010002029.1:65000-67500 GCA_019202695.1 Populus x sibirica
AGGCCAGGCAGGGAAATTCGCCAAGGGGACACGCTGACGAAACAGCGCTGGTTGAGACACGGTGGGCGCAGTGTTGGAATCGGCAGCGCCGACGAAATCGGCAAAGTCGGCAGAATCGGCAGCGGGTGCTGGCGATGAGTCTGGACGATTTATAGTCCAGGGCTTGATGGAAAAGACTGTTGGTCCAGACAATGGGGCAGTGGCAGCGCGGATTTGTGCAGCTGCAGGTTCGTCGGGGAAAATCGGCAGCGCAGATTTTTCGACGAACAGGGGCTGGGCGCTGGACTGGCCGGGCCAGGCAGGAAAATTCGTCAGGGGGCCACGCTGACGAAAACAGGGGCTGCGGAGTGGAAAATCGGCAGCGCAGATTTTTCGACGAACAGGGGCTGGACCGGCCGGGCCAGGCAGGAAAATTCGTCAGGGGGGCACGCTGACGAAAAGAGGGGCTGCCGCGTGGAAAATCGGCAGCGCAGATTTTTCGACGAACAGGGGCTGGACTGGCCGGGCCAGGCAGGAAAATTCGTCAGGGGGGCACGCTGACGAAAAGAGGGGCTGCCGCGTGGAAAATCGGCAGCGCAGATTTTTCGACGAACAGGGGCTGGACGCTGGACTGGGCCAGGCAGGAAAATTCGTCAGGGGGCACGCTGACGAAAAGAGGGGCTGCCGCGTGGAAAATCGGCAGCGCAGATTTTTCGACGAACATTCGTCAGGGGGCACGCTGACGAAAAGAGGGGCTGCCGCGTGGAAAATCGGCAGCGCAGATTTTTCGACGAACATTCGTCAGGGGGGCACGCTGAAGGAAAAGAGGGGCTGCCGCGTGGAAAATCGGCAGCGCAGATTTTTCGACGAACATTCGTCAGGGGGCACGCTGAGGAAAACAGGGGCTGCGCGCGTGGAAAATCGGCAGCGCAGATTTTTCGACGAACAGGGGCTGGATGCTGGACCGGCCGGGCCAGGCAGGAAAATTCGTCAGGGGGGCACGCTGACGAAAAGAGGGGCTGCCGCGTGGAAAATCGGCAGCGCAGATTTTTCGACGAACAGGGGCTGGATGCTGGACCGGCCGGGCCAGGCAGGAAAATTCGTCAGGGGGGCACGCTGACGAAAAGAGGGGCTGCCGCGTGGAAAATCGGCAGCGCAGATTTTTCGACGAACAGGGGCTGGACGCTGGACTGGGCCAGGCAGGAAAATTCGTCAGGGGGCACGCTGACGAAAAGAGGGGCTGCCGCGTGGAAAATCGGCAGCGCAGATTTTTCGACGAACATTCGTCAGGGGGGCACGCTGACGAAAAGAGGGGCTGCCGCGTGGAAAATCGGCAGCGCAGATTTTTCGACGAACATTCGTCAGGGGGGCACGCTGAGGAAAACAGGGGCTGCCGCGTGGAAAATCGGCAGCGCAGATTTTTCGACGAACAGGGGCTGGATGCTGGACCGGCCGGGCCAGGCAGGAAAATTCGTCAGGGGGGCACGCTGACGAAAAGAGGGGCTGCCGCGTGGAAAATCGGCAGCGCAGATTTTTCGACGAACAGGGGCTGGACGCTGGACTGGGCCAGGCAGGAAAATTCGTCAGGGGGGCACGCTGACGAAAACAGGGGCTGCCGCGTGGAATGGCAGCCTACACGCAGATGCGACCCGGCAGCGCACGATGGCTTGAGCAGGTCATGGGTTCGACTTGGCGCGATCTGAAACCTGGACGAGGGACTGTCGACGCTGGACGAGCCAGCGCGGTGGCCTGTCGTGCCCCCGTTCAGGGGGGCCTGCCGCGGAGACAGCCCTCGCGGGCTCGACAGCGCAGGCCAGCGTCCCCGACGTCGCTGGCCGCGGCAGGCGAGCTGCCGGGGTTCCCGCATTCCTACAAGAAAACGTCGTGCTTTCCACATGAAACCAATCCAGTAAAATCAGCCATATTTTTATGAGGCTGCCCACTGAATTTGGGGTCATTCCGGGCCGGTTCCTAGTTTTGCGGATTTACTCGATTTCTAATGGTAGGAAAATTAAAACAAATACTTCCCGACCTCGAAAAATTCTGGGAAAATTAATGAAGGTGGATTGGATTTTTGCCAACCTCTGTGCAAAATTTCAGCTCAAAATACCAAGAAATGAATTTTTTAGAGGGGGGGTGACAGCTGGGACCTAGTAGTGTCTCCCCCGCGTAGCCGCAATGACACTTATTGCTCTTTAGGGAGCCACCAGGCCGGCGCCCTCAAAGACCACACGCGCGCGCCCGCCCCCGCGCTGGGCGCTGGGGCGCTGGGGCCTGAGGGCCTGGGGCCCTTGGGGGCCCTTGGGCGCTTGGGCGCGCGCGCGGCCCCCGCAGCCATGCCGCGCTGCGCGACGCGCGGACAGCCCCTGCTGGCTTGCTCTCTCGCCCGCGGGGGGGCTGCCTTCGGGCCCTGGCCCCCCGCGTTCTGGCCTGCCCCCTGCGTGGGAGAGGCTAGGCGCTGCAGGGGCCAGCCCGACGTCGCTGGCCGCGGCAGGCGACAGCCCGACATCGCTGGCCGCGG
>JAGMVL010001815.1:0-62615 GCA_019202695.1 Populus x sibirica
GGGAGTTTAGGACCCATTTGTTTTTCCTTGCGGTGGATGTGGACTCGCTACTCGGTGTCACGGAGGTCTCGTCGCTCGAGACCCCGAGCACGGGATTCGGAAGTGCCACTTAACTTTAGATCCGGCTAGTTTGGATCTCCCTCAAATTTTACGGGAGTTTCGGTATTTGTTTTCCTTGGAGTGGATGTCTGGACTCGCTACTTGGTGATACGGAGGTCTCGTCGCTCGGGCGAACAACGGTTCGGATGTGCCTAAACTTTTGATCCGACCGTTGGATCTCCCTCAGAATTTTTACGGGAGTTTCCGGGCCCATTGTTTTCCTTGGAGTGAGCACACGTGGACTCGCTACTCGGTGATACGAGGGTCTCGTCGCTCGAGACAAGAGCACGGGTTCGGAAGTGCCATAACTTTAGATCCGACCGTTGAGATCCCCTCAAATTTTTACGGGAATTTAGAAAATTTGTTTTCCTTCGGTGGATGTGGAATCGGCTTACTCGGTGATGCGGTCATCGTTGTTCGAGACTAGAGAGCACGGTTCGGGCGCCATATCTTTAGATCCGGCCGTTGGATCTCCTCAAATTTTTACTGGAGTTTCGCGTGCTATTTTCCTTGCGGTGGATGTGGAATCGCTAGCGAACGTCACGGAGTTCTCTCGCTCGAGACCGAGCAACGGTTCGGATGTGCCTAAACTTCCCAGTCATTGTTGGATCTCCCTCAAATTTACGGGAGTTTCCGGGCTATTTGTTTTCCTTGCGAGTGGATGTGGACTCGCTACTCGTGATACGGAGGTCTCGTTGGTCGAGACTCGTACGGGTTCGGGCACCATATCTTTAGTTCAGACCGTTGGATCTCCCTCAAATTTTCTGCGGAGTTTTCGCGACACTATTTTCCTTCTGCGGTGGATGTGGAATCGCTGCTTGGTGATACGGAGTTCTCTCGCTCGAGACCGAACAACGGTTCGGATGTGCCTAAACTTTGATCAGGCTAGTTTGGATCTCCCTCAAATTTTACGGGAGTTTCCGGTTGTTGTTTTCCTTGGAGTGGGCATGGACTCGCTGCTCGGTGATCTGAGGGTCTCGTCGCTCGGGTCAGGCACGGGTTCGGAGTGCCATAACTTTAGATCGGCCAGATTTGGATCCCCTCCAAATTTTACGGGAATTTCGAAGAGTGTTGTTTTTCCTTGCGGTGGATGTGGAATCGCTACTCGGTGATACGGAGTCTCGTTGTTCGAGACTAGAGTACGGAGTTCGAGCGCCATATCTTTAGATCCGTAGTTGGATCTCCCTCAAATTTTCTTTAGGGTTTACCTTTATTTTCCTTGAAGTGGATGTGGAATCGCTACTTGGTGATACGAGTTCTCCTCTCGAGACCGAATAACGGTTCGGATGTGCCTAAACTTTTGATCGTATTTGGATCTCCCTCAAATTTTTACGGGGAGTTTCGGACGGCTGTTTTCCTTGCGGTGGATGTGGACTCGCTACTCGGTGATACGGAAGGTCTCGTTGAGTCGAGACTAGAGCACGAGTTCGGAAGGTGCCATAACTTTAGATCCGACCGTTGGATCTCCCTCAAATTTTTACGGGAGTTTCCGGACTGTTTTCCTTGGAGTGGATGTGGACTCTCTCCTTGGTGTCCGGAGGTCTCGTCGCTCCGAGCCTAGATCTACGAGGTTCGGAAATTACCATAACTTTTGATCGGGCCCGTTGGGTCCCTCCAAATTTTTCACGGGGGAGTTTCCGGACCCGGCTGTTTTTCCTTGTAGTGGCCGGGTGGAATCGCTGCTCGGTGATCCGGAGGTCTCGTTGTTCAGAGCGACTAGAGTTCGGGTTCGGAGAGGGCCATATCTTTGGAGTGGAGCGGTTTAGATCTCCCTCTAGAGCCTTCCTTGGAGTTTTCGCGATACTATTTTCCTTGGAGGAGGAGTGGAATCTCTCCCCGTGGTATGTGAGTTCTCGTCGCTCATGACCCCGGTCTCTGCCCGGTTCGAGAAGGGCCATAGGCTTTTGATCGGCCCCCATTGGATCACTCTAAAATTTTCACCGGGGGGTTTTCGGGCTGGCTGTTTTCCTTAGCGCGGTGGAATCTCTCCTCAGTGTCCACTCGCTACTCGGTTGATACGGGAAGGTCACCGTCGCTCGAGAGGAAGGTCTCCGAGCAAAGCTCCAAACCACGCTACCGGTATCGAAAGTGAAACCAATAACTTTAGATCAAGCCAGGCCGTTGGATCTCTCTAAAATTTTCCACGGGGGAGTTTCCGGACATTTGTTTTTCCTTGGAGTGGAAGTGGAATCTCTCCTCGGTGTCCGGAGGTCTCGTCGCTCCACGACCGGAACTACGGTTCGAGAAGGGCCTTAACTTTTGATCCGGCAGTTGGATCACTCCCAAAATTTTCACGGGAGTTTCCGGACGGCTGTTTTCCTTGGGTAGAAGTGGAATCTCTCCTCGGTGTCCGGTCTCGTCGCTCCCGGACAAGTGCGTTCGAAAGGGCCATAACTTTTGATCCGACCGTTGGATCCTCTAAAATTTTCAGGGAGTTTCGGGCGTTTGTTTTCCTGGGTGTAAGTGGAATCGCTCCTCGGTGTCCGGAGGTCTCGTCGCTCCCCGAGACCAGGCAGTGCCGGTTCGGAAGGGCGCCATAACTTTTGATCCGACAGTTGGATCACTCTCAAATTTTCACGAGGGGGAGTTTCGCGACCCTTTATTTTCCTTGGAGTGGAAGTGGAATCCCTCCTCGGTGATACGGAAGTCTCGTCGCTCGGGTCCGGTACCGGTTCGAAGGGCCCACCTTTTGATCCGGACAGTTGGATCTCTCTCAAATTTTCACGGGAGTTTCCAGGCCAGTTTGTTTTCCTTGGAGTTAGTGGAATCGCTCCTCGGTGTCCGAGGACTCGTCGCTCGAGACCAGTTCTTAGGTTCGGGAAGGGCCATAACTTTAGATCCGACCGTTGGATCCCCCTAAGAATTTTTACGAGAGTTTCAGGACTGTTTTTTCCTTGGAGTAGAAGTGGAATCTCTCCTCGGTGTCCGGAGGTCTCGTAGTTCGAGACCAGAGTACCGGTTCGGAGAGCTTGCCATAACTTTAGATCCGGCCCAGTTGGATCTCCCTCAAATTTTTCTGGAGGTTTTGCGACACTGTTTTCCTTGGAGTGGATGTGGGATCGCTACTTGGTGATGCAGGAGTTCTCATCGCTCGAGACCCGAGATACGGGTTCGAAAGTGCCAACACTTTTGATCAATAGGTTGGATCTCCCTCAAATTTTACGGGGAGTTTCGGACGTTGTTTTCCTTGGAATGGATGTGGAATCGTTACTCGGTGACGCGGAGGTCTTGTTGGTCGAGCCTAGAGTGCGGGTTCGGAAGGGCCATATCTTTAGATCCGGCCGTTGGATCTCCCCTCAAATCTTACGAGGGCTTCGCGACGGCTATTTTCTTTGCGGTGGAGTGTGGAATCTCTACTTGGTGATACGGAGGTCTCCTCGCTCGAGACCGGTACCGGTCGGGGAGGGGCCTATACTTTTGATCCGAGCCCTTGGATCTCCCTTAAGTATTTCAGGAGCTTCCGGACGTCCGTTTTCCTTGGAGTGAGTTTGTGGACTCGCTACTCGGTGATACGGAGGGTCTCGTCATTCGAAACCAAGAACCGGTTTTGGAAGTGCCATAACTTTAGATGCGTACGTTGGATCCCCCTTAAATTTTTACGGGGCTTTCGACAGGCGGTTTTCCTTCGATGTAGATTTGGAATCTCTACTCGGTGATACGGAGGTCTCGTTGTTTGAGACCAGTACGGTTCGGAAGGGCCATATCTTTTGATCCGGCCCTTGGATCTCCCTTAAATTTTCTACTTTGAGTTTCGAGGCATTTTCCTTGGAGTGGATGTGGAATCGCTACTTGGTGATACGGAGTTCTCACCGCTCGAGACCGGAGCGACGGTTGAGATGTGCCTAAACTTTTGATCCGACTGTTGGATCTCCCTTAAATTTTTACAGGAGTTTCGGGCTTTCTGGTTTCCTTGGAGTGGATGTGGACTCGCTACTTCCGGTGATACGAGGGTCGTCGCTCGAGACAAGACCACGGGTTCGGAAGTGCCATAACTTTAGATCCGCCCGTTGGATCCCCTCAAAATTTCTTGGAGTTTCGCGACACTATTTTCCTTGCGGTTGATGTGGGAGGATAAGCTGCTTGGTGATACGGAGTTCTCCTCGCTCGGGACGAACAACGGTTCAGATGTGCCTAAACTTTTGATCCGGCTGTTGGATCTCCCTCAAATTTTACGGGAGTTTCGGGGCCATTTGTTTTTTCCTTGCGGTGGATGTGGACTCGCTACTCGGTGATACCTGGGAGGTGCCGTCGCTCGAGACCGGAACACGGGATTCGGAAGTGCCATAACTTTAGATCCGACCGTTGGATCTCCCTCAAATTTTTACGGGAGTTCCCGGACCATTGTTTTTCCTTGGAGTGGATGTGGACTCGCTACTTGGTGATACGGAGGTCGTAAAACAAGACCCAGAACATGATTCGAGATGTGCCTAAACTTTTGATCCGACCGTTGGATCTCCCTCAGGCCACTTCGGGAGTTTCCGGACCCGGTTGTTTTCCTTGAGTGGGCCCGTGGACTCGCTACTCGATGATACGAGGGTCTCGTCGCGCTCGAGACAAGAGCCGCGAGGTTCGGGAAGTGCCATAACTTTAGGTCCAGGCCAGTTGGATCCCCTCAAATTCCACAGGAATTTCCGGGGAAGGGTTTGTTTTCCTTGCGGTGGATGTGGAATCGCTACTCGGTGATACGGAGGTCTCGTTGTTCGAGGAAGCCCAGAGTACGGGTTGGAAAGCTTGCCATATCTTTAGATCCGGCCAGGTTGGATCTCCCTCAAATTTTTGCGGGTTTCGCGACACTATTTTCCCTTGCGGTGGATGTGGAATCGCTACTTGGTGATACGGAGTTCTCCTCGCTCAAGACCGAGCAACGGTTCGGATATTGCCCTAAACTTTTGATCAGTTTGTTGGATCTTCCTCAAATTTTTACGGAGGAGTTTCGGGTGTTGTTTTCCTTTGGAGTGGATGTGGACTCGCTACTCGGTGATACGGAGGTCTCGTTGGTCGAGACTAAGTACGGGTTGCCAGCATATCTTTAGATCCGACCGTTGGATCTCCCTCAATTTTCTTGGAGTTTAGCGACACTATTTTCCTTGCAGTGGATGTGGAATCGCTACTTGGTGATATGGAGTTCTCCTCGCTCGAGACCGAGCCCAACGGTTCGAGATGTGCCTAAACTTTTGATCGGAGCCGTTGGATCTTCCTCAAATTTTACGAGTTTCCGAGCGGTTGTTTTTCCTTGGGTGGCTATGGACTCGCTACTCGGTGATCACGGAGGTCTCGTCGCTCGAGACAAGAGCACGGGTTCGGAAGTGCCATAGCTTTAGATCCGACCGTTGGATCCCCTCAAATTTTTACGGGAATTTTATTGTTTTGCGGTGGATGTGGAATCGCTACTCGGTGATCGGAGGTCTCGTTGTTCGAGACTAGAGTACGGTCCAGTTTGCCATATCTTTGGGCTCAAATGATTGGATCTCCCTCAAATTTTTGCGGGTTTCGCGACCTTTGTTTTCCTTGCGGTGGATGTGGAATCGCTACTTGGTGATATGGAGTTCTCCTCGCTCGAGACCCGAGCAACGGTTCGGATGTGCCTAAACTTTGATCGATAGTTGGATCTCCCTCAAATTTTTACGGAGTTTCAGAGCAATGTTTTCCTTGGAGTGGTTGTGGACTCGCTACTCGGTGATACGGGTCTCGTCGCTCGAGACAAGGCCCGGGTTCGGAAGTGCCATAACTTTAGATCGGCCAGTTGGATCCCCTCAAATTTTTACGGGAATTTCGGAAGAGTGTTTTCCTTGCGAGTGGATGTGGAATCGCGCTACTCGGTGATACGGAGTCTCGTTGTTCGAGACTAGAGTACGGGTTCGAGCGCCATATCTTTAGATCCGACGAGTGGGATCTCCCTCAAATTTTGCGGGTTTTTGCGACACTATTTTCCTTGCGAGTGGATGGAATCGCTACTTGGTAATCCCGGAGTTCTCCTCGCCTGAGACGAGCAACGGTTCGGATGTGCCTAAACTTTTGATCAAATTTGTTGGATCTCCTCAAATTTTTACGGGAGGTTTCGGCCAGGTTGTTTTCCTTGCGAGTGGATGTGGACTCGGCTACTCGGTAATCACGTGAGATCTCGTTGGTCGAGACTAGAGTACGAGTTCGTATAGCGCCATATCTTTAGATCCGACCGTTGGATCTCCCTCAAATTTTTAATTTGCGGTTTCGCGACACTATTTTCCTTGCGAGTGGATGTGGAATCGCTACTTGGTGATACGGAGTTCTCCTCGCTCGAGACCGAGCAACGGTTCGGGATGTCACTAAACTTTTGATCCAGTAGTTGGATCTCCCTCAAATTTTACGGGAGTTTCCGGATATTTGTTTTTTCCTTAGATTGGTACGTGGACTCGCTGCTCGGTGATACGAGGGTCTCGTCGCTCGAGACAAGAGCACTTAGGTTCGGAAGTGCCATAACTTTAGATCGGCCAGATTTGGATCCCCTCAAATTTTTACGGGAATTTCATGAGTACATTTTCCTTGCGAGTGGATTTGGAATCGCTACTCGGTGATACGGAGTCTCGTTGTTCGAGACTAGAGTACGGGTTCGGAAGCGCCATATCTTTAGATTCGATAGTTGGATCTCCCTCAAATTTTTGTTTGGAGTTTTAGCAGACACTATTTTTCCTTGCGGTGGATGTGGAATCGCTACTTACTTGGTGATACGGAGTTCTCCTCGCTCGAGAGACCCGAGCAACGGTTCGGATGTGCCTAAACTTTTGATCTGTTGTTGGATCTCCCTCAAATTTTTACGGGGGTTTCCGGACTATTTGTTTTCCTTGGAATGGGCGTGGACTCGCTACTCGGTGATACGAGGTCTCGTCGCTCGAGACAAGAGCACACCGGTCCGGAAGTGCCATAACTTTAGATCAGGCCGTTTGGATCCCCCTCAAATTTTTGCGGGTTTGTGACACTATTTTCCTTGCGGTGGATGTGGAATCGCTACTTGGTGATATGGAGTTCTCTGCGCTCGAGACTTGAGCAACGGTTCGGATGTGCCTAAACTTTTGATTCAGGCCGTTGGATCTCCCTCAAATTTTTACGGCGGTTTCCGAGCATTTTGTTTTCCTTGGAGTGGCTATGGACTCGCTACTCGGTGATACGAGGTCATCGTCGCTCGAGACAAAATATGCGGTTCGGAAGTGCCATAACTTTAGATCCGGCCTAGATTTGGATCCCCCTCAAATTTACTACGGGAATTTTTCGGAAGAGTTGTTTTCCTTGCGAGTGGATGTGGAATCGCTGCTCGGTGATACGGAGGGTCTCGTTGTTCGAGACTAGAGTACGAGTTCGGAGGCTTGCCATATCTTTAGATCGACCGTTGGATCTCCCTCAAATTTTGCGGAGTTTCGTGGCTTTCTTGTTTTCCTTAAGTGGATGTGGAATCGCTACTTAAGTGATATGGAGTTCTCCTGCGCTCAGAGGCCAGAGCAACGGTTCGAGATGTGCCTAAACTTTTTGATCCAGGCCGTTGGATCTCCCTCAAATTTTACGGGAGTTTCCGAGCATTTTCCTTGGAGTGGTTGTGGACTCGCTACTCGGTGATACAGAGGTTTCGTCGCTCGAGACAAGAGCCGGGTTCGGAAGTGCCATAACTTTAAAGATCCGTAGTTGGATCCCCTCAAATTTTTACGGGAATTTCCATTTGTTTTCCTTGCGGTGGATGTGGAATCGCTACTCTCGGTGATACGGAGGTCTGGATTGTTCGACACTAGAGCACGGGTTCGGGAGCGCCATATCTTTAGATCCGACCGTGGGATCTCCCTCAAATTTTCACCCGAGTTTGCGACACTATTTTCCTTGCACCGGTGGATGTGGAATCGCTACTTGGTGATACGGAGTTCTCCTCGCTCGAGACGAGCAACGGTTCGGATGCTAAACTTTTGATCCGTATTGGATCTCCCTCAAATTTTTACGGGGAGTTTCGGACTGTTTTCCTTGCGGTGGATGTGGACTCGCTACTCGGTGTATTCGGAGGTCCCGTTGGTTGAGACTAGAGTACGGAGTTCGGGGAGCGCCGTATCTTTAGATCCTACGGGTGGATCTCCCTCAAATTTCTGCGGGTTTCACGACACTATTTTCCTTGCGGTGGATGTGGAGATAAGCTACTTGGTGATATGGAGTTCTCCTCGCTCGAGACCCGAGACGGTTCAAGATGTGCCTCAACTTTTGATCCGGCCGTTTGGATCTCCTCAAATTTTTACTGGGAGTTTTCGGACTGTTTTTCCTTGGCGTGGGCTGTGGGCATTCGCTGCTCAGTGATCCTTGAGGGTCTCAATCTTTGGAGCCTGGCACAAGTTTCGAAGTGCCATAGCTTTAGATCCGGCCGTTTGGATCCCCTCAAATTTTCGGGAATTTCAGTATTTATTTTCCTTGCGGTGGATTTGGAATCGCTACTTGGTGATACGGAGGTCTCGTTGTTTTCGAGACTAGGTACAGTTCGGAAGTTGCCATATCTTTAGATCCTCTAGTTGGATCTCCCTCAAGTTTTACGGGGTTTCGCGACACTATTTTCCTTGCGGTGGATGTGGAATCGCTACTTGGTGATCACCCGGAGTTCTCCTCGCTCGAGACCCGAGCAAGCGGTTCGGATAATGCCCTAAACTTTTGATCCGGTTGTTTGGATCTCCCTCAAATTTACACAGGAGTTTCGAGACATTTGTTTTCCTTGGGTGGGCGTGGACTCGCTACTCGGTGATACGAGGTCTCGTCGCTCCCGAGACAAGAGCACCGGTTCGGAAGTGCCATAACTTTAGATCGGCCGTTGGATCCCCTCAAATTTTTACGGAATTTCCTTGAAATTGTTTTCCTTAGGTGGATTTGGAATCGCTACTCGGTGATACGGAGGTCTCGTTGTTCGAGACTAGAGTACGGGTTCGGAAGCGCCATATCTTTAGATCAGGCCGTTGGATCTCCCTCAAATTTTGCGGAGTTTCGCGACACTATTTTCCTTGCGGTGGATGAGGTAATCGCTACTTGGTAAATCTGCAGGTTCTCTCGCTCGAGACCCGAAACAACGGTTCAGATGTGCCTTAAACTTTACGATCAGAGCGGTTGGATCTCCCTCAAATTTTTACGGGAGTTTCCCGGAATGTTTGTTTTTCCTTGGAGTGGATGTGGACTCGCTACTCGGTGATCACGGAGGTCTCGTCGCTCGAGACCCGAGCACGGAGTTCGGAAGTGACCATAACTTTAGATCCGACCGTTGGATGTCCCTCAAATTTTTACGGGAGTTTTCGGACGGCTGTTTTCCTTGTAGTGGATGTGGACTCGCTACTTGGTGAGGTACGGAGGTCTCGTTGTTCGAGACAAGAGTACGGGTTCGGGTTGCCATATCTTTAGATCCGACCGTTGGATCTCCCTCAATTTCCCTGCCCGGGTTTTCGCGAACCATTTTCCTTGCGGTGGATGTGGAATGCGCGACTTGGTGATATGGAGTTCTCCTCGCTCGGGGACCGAGGGCAACGGTTGGAAGAGCCATAACTTTTGATCCGACCGTTGGATCTCCCTCGAATTTTTACCGGAGGTTTCGGACGTTGTTTTCCTTGGAGTAGATGTTGAATCGCTACTCGGTGAGTAGGAGGGTCTCGTCGGTCGAGACAATGACGGGTTAGAAAGAGCCATAACTTTTGATCCGGCCGTTGGATCCCCTCAAATTTTTACAATAGTTTCAGGACGTTGTTTTCCTTTGCGTAGATGTTGAATGGCTTCTCGGTGAGGAGGAGGTCGTAGTTCGAGACTAGAGACGGATCGGAAGGGCCATAACTCTTGATCCGGTCGTTGGATCTCTCTTAAATTTTATGAATAGTTTCGGGACATTTTTTTCATGGGGATAGATGTGGAATCGCTACTTGGTGATGAGGAGGTGTCGTCGCTCGAGACTAGAGTTCCGATTGGAAAGGGCCATAACTTTTGATCTTACCGTTGGATCTCCCTCAAACTTTTACATGAGTTTCCGGACGCTATTTTCCTTGGAGTAGATGTTGAATCGCCATTCGGTGAGAAGGAGGTCTCGTCGCTCGAGACCGGAGTACGGGTTCGAAAAGGCCATAACTTTAGATCCAGGAGTGGGATCTCTCTCAATTTTTTACATGAGTTTCCCGACGATGTTTTCCTAGTGGATGTTGAATCGCTACTTGGTGAGGACGGAGTTCTCGTCGGTCGAGACAGTATCTAGGTTCGGAGGGCCCCCAACTTTTGATCCAGTCGTTGGATCTCCCTCAAATTTTTACGGGGAGTTTGCGGGCCGGCTGTTTTCCTTGGAGTAGATGTTGAATCGCTACTCGGTGAGGAGGGGGTCTCGTCGCTCGAGGACCAGATGCACCGATTCCGGAGGGGCCATAACTTTTGATCAGGCCGTTGGATCTCTTCGAATTTTTACGGGAGTTTCCGGACCTTTTTTTCTTGGGGTGGATGTTGGAATCGCTACTCGGTGAGGAGGGAGGTCTCGTCGCTCGAGACCAGATTACGGGTTTGTAAAGCTCGCCATAGCTTTAGATCCGACAGTTGGATCTCCCTCAGAATTTTTTCCCCTTCGAGTTTCGGGACGCTATTTTCCTTGGAGTAGATGTTGGATCGCTACTTCGTGATACGGAGTTCTCCTCGCTCGGGTCAAGTCCTCTTAGCAGTTTGAGAAATGCCCTAAACTTTTGATCAGAAATTATTGGATCTCCTCAAATTTTACGGAAGTTTCGGCGATTTGTTTTCCTTATAGTGGGTGTTGACTCGCTACTCGGTGATGCGGAGGTCTCGTCGTTCGAGACAAAGCCTTAGGTTCGGAAGTGCCATAACTTTAGATCCGGCCCAGATTTGGATCCCCCTCAGAACCTACGAGGAATTTCCTTGTTTGTTTTCCTTGCGGTGGTTTGGAATACAGCTACTCGGTGATACGATTTCGTTGTTCGAGACTTGGTACGGAGTTCGAAGGGCCATATCTTTAGATCCGGCAGTTGGGTCTCCCTCGATTTTTACTTTGGAGTTTCGGGCCCTATTTTCCTTGGAGTAGATGTTGTAATCGCTATTCGGTGAGTACGGAGTTCTCAGGTCGCTCGAGACCCGATTCAAGCAGGATCGAAAAGTGCCTTAACTTTGTGGTCCAGTGTTGGATCTCTCTCAATTTTCCGGGAGTTTCCGGACATTATTTTCCTTGAAGTGGATGTTGACTGGCTACTAGGTAATAGGGAGGTCTCGTCGCTCGAGAGCCCCGATGAGGCACGGATTCGGAAGAGCCATAACTTTAGATCCGACGGTTGGATCTCCCCTCAAATTTTTACGGGAGTTTACGGCATGATGTTTTCCTTGTAGTAGATGTTGACTCGCACTTGGTTGATCTCGGAGGTCTAGTGGCTGTGGACTTGCTACTCGGTGTACGAGGTCTCGTCTCTCGAGACAAGAGCACGGGTTCGGAAGGGCCATAACTTTGATCCGACGGTTGGATTACCCTCAAAATTTTACCGGAGTTTTCAGGACTGTTTTTCCTTGGAGTAGATGTTGAATCGCTACTTGGTGAGGAGGAGGTCTCGTCGTGGTGGGGGTTCTCGAGACAAGTGCACCGGTTCGGAAAGGCCCATAACTTTTGGTCAGGCAGTTGGATCTCCCTCAAATTTTCTGGGAGTTTCCGACACTATTTTCCTTGGAGTGGATGTTGAATCGCTACTCGGTGAGAAGGAGTTCTCGTCGCTCGAGTTGAACGCTTGAGAAGAGCCGTAACACTTTGATCGCTGTTGGATCTCTCTAAAATTTAAACAAGAGTTTCCGGAATGTTGTTTTCCTTGGAGTAGATGTTGAATCGCTACTCGGTGAGGGGGGAGGTCTCGTCGCTCGAGACGAGTGTACCAATTCGGAAGGGCCATAACTTTTGATCGTGAGTTGGATCCCCTCAAACTTTTACCACGGGAATTTCCGGACGCTATTTTCCTTGCGAGTAGATGTTGGAATCGCCATTCGGTGATAAGGATGTCTCGTCGTTCGAGACCGGAGTACTTAGGTTTGAAGAGGCCATAACTTTAGATCCAGAGCGGGTCGGATCTCCCTTAATTTTTTGCGGGAGTTTGGACGATGTTTTCCTTGTAGTAGATGTGAATCGCTCTTTCGGTGAGGAGGAGTTCTCGTCGTTCGAGGCCGTGAAGCGGTTCGAGGATGGGCCATAAACTTTTGATCGGGCCGTTGGATCTCCCTCAAATTTTCTGAGTGTTCCGGACGGCTGGTTTTCCTTGGAGTAGATGTTTGAATCGCTACTCGGAATTTGAGGAGAACGTCTCGTCGATCGCGACCGGGTACCTTGGGTTCGGAAGGGCCATAACTTTTGATCTGGCCAGGTTGGATCTCCCTCAAATTTTACCGGGTTTCGGACACTATTTTCCTTGGAGTAGATGTTGAATCGCTCATTCGGTGAAGAAGGAGTCTCGTCGCTCGGACGGGGCTGCGCAGTTTGGATGGGCCTTAACTTTTGATCAGGCTGGTTGGATCTCCTCAATTTTTTACGGGAGTTTCCTGACGATGTTTTCCTTGTGGTGGATGTGGACTCGCTACTCGGGGATAGGGAGGTCTCGTCGCTCGAGACCGAGTACGGATTCGGAAGTGCCATAACTTTAGATCAGGCCGTTGGATCTCCCTCAAATTTTTCTGGAGTTTCGCGACACTATTTTCCTTGGGTGGATGTTGAATCGCTACTTGGTGATACGGAGTTCTCCTCGCTTGAGACGAGAGCACCCGGTTCGAGATGTGCCTAAACTTTTGATCCAGGCGTTGGATCTCCCTCAAATTTTTGCAGGATTTTCGGGACTGTTGTTTTCCTTGAAGTGGATGTTGACTCGCTACTCGGTGATGCGGAGGTCTCGTTGTTCGAGACTAGTGGTTCGAGGGGCTACTTTAGATCCGGATTTGGATCTCCCTCAAATTTTACTGGAGTTTCGGTGAGTTCACTATGTAGATGTGGAATGGCTACTCGGTGATGAGGAGTTCTCATCGCTCGAGACGGGCACCGGTTGATGTGCCTAAACTTTTGATCCGTAGTTGGATCTCTCTTAAATTTTTATGGAGTTTCGGGACACTATTTTCCTTGCGGTGGATGTGGAATCGCTACTCGGTGATAAGGAGGTCTCGTCCTCGCTCGAGTTTAAGTTTCAAGTTTGGAAACTGTTTTTTTGATCCGACCAGTTGGATCTCCTCAAACTTACGCTTTCGCGACACTATTTTCCTTGAAGTGGATGTTGAATCGCCATTTGGTGATAAGGAGTTCTCCTCGCAGAGACCCAAATTCGGTATGCCTAAACTTTTGATCCGACCGTTGGATCTCCCTCAAATTTTACGGGGTTTCCGGGCGTGATTTTCCTTGGAGTTCTGTGGACTCGCTACTCGGTGATACGAGGGTCTCGTCGCTCGAGACAAGAGCACCGGTTCGGAAGTGCCATAACTTTAGATCCGACCGTTGGATCCCCCTCAAATTTTACGGGAATTTCGAAGCTGTTTTCCTTGCGGTGGATGTGGAATCGCTACTCGGTGATACGGAGGTCTCGTTCTTCGAGACTAGAGTACGAGTTCGAAAGCAGCCATATCTTTCGATCAGGCCGTTGGATCTCCCTCAAATTTTTACTTGAGTTTCGCGACCTTTGTTTTTCCTTGCGGTGGATGTGGAATCGCTTGCTCGGTGATATGGAGTTCTCCTCGCTAGAGACCCCAGTGTAACGGTTCGAATGCGCCTAAACTTTTGATCCGACAGTTGGATCTCCTGAAATTTTTACAGGAGTTTCCGAGCAGTTGTTTTTTCCTTGTGTATTTGTGGACTCGCTACTCGGTGATGAGGGGTCTCGTCGCTCGAGACAAAGGCACGGGTTCGGAAGTGCCTTAACTTTAGATCCGGCCGTTGGATCCCCTCAAATTTTTACGGGAATTTCAGAACGTTGTTTTCCTTAGAGTGGATGTGGAATTCGCTACTCGGTGATACGGAGGTCTCGTTGTTCGAGACTAGAGTCCGGGTTCGGAGCGCCATATCTTTAGATCCGGCCGTTGGATCTCCCTCAAGTTTTTGGAGTTTCGCGACACTATTTTCCTTGCGGTGGATGTGGAATCGCTACTTGGTGATAGGAGTTCTCCTCGCTCGAGACCGAGCAACGGTTGGATGTGCCTAAACTTTTGATCCATGTTGGATCTCCCTCAATTTTACGGGAGTTTCGGGCCCTTTGTTTTTTCCTTGCGGTGATGTGGACTCGCTACTCGGTGATACGGAGGTCTCGTTGGTCGAGACTAGAGTACGAGTTCGAACGCGCCATATCTTTAGATCCAGGCCAGTTGGATCTCCCTCAAATTTTTACTGGGGTTTCGCGACACTATTTTTCCTTTCGGTGGATGTGGAATAGCTACTTGGTGATACGGAGTTCTCCTCGCTCGAGACGGAGCAGCGGTTCGGATGTGCCTAAACTTTTGATCGGCCTGTTGGATCTCCCTCAAATTTTTACGGAGTTTCCGAACGCTGTTTTCCTTGGAGTGGCTGTGGACTCGCTACTCGGTGATCGAGGTCTCGTCGCTCGAGACAAGGCACGGTTCGGAAGTGCCATAACTTTAGATCCGACAGTTGGATCCCCTCAAATTTACAGGAATTTCACACTGTTTTTTCCTTGCGGTGGATTTGGAATCGCTACTCGGTGATGCGGAGGTTCGTTGTTCGAGACTAAGGACGGAGTTCGGAAGTGCCATATCTTTAGATCAGCCCGTTGGATCTCCCTCAAATTTTTGAGGAGTTTCGTGACACTATTTTCCTTGCGGTGGATGTGGAATCGCTACTTGGTGATACGGAGTTCTCCTCGCTCGAGACGGAGCAACGGTTCGGAGCCTAAACTTTTGATCCGATTGTTGGATCTCCCTCAAATTTCTACGAGGGGAGTTTCCGGACAACTGTTTTCCTTGGAGTGGATGTGGACTCGCTACTCGGTGATACGGAGGTCTGGTCGCTCGAGACCGAGCACGGGTTCGGAAGTGCCATAACTTTAGATCACGGAGTTGGATCGCCCTCAAATTTTTACGGAGGAGTTTCCAGGCGCCTGTTTTCCTTGTAGTGGATGTGGACTCGCTACTTGGTGATACGGAGGTCTCGTGGCTGTGGACTCGCTACTCGGTGATACGAGGGTCTCGTCGCTCGAGACAAGAGCACGGGTTCGGAAGTGCCATAACTTTAGGTCCAGGCCGTTGGATCCCCCTCAAATTTTACGGGAATTTCCCGGAAGTTGTTTTCCTTAGGGTGGATGTGGAATCGCTACTCGGTGATACGGAGGTCTCGTTGTTCGAGACTAGTGTACGGGTTCGAAGCCGGCCATATCTTTAGATCCAGCCGTTGGATCTCCCTCAAATTTTTACGGGAGTTTTCGTGACACTGTTTTTCCTTGGTGGATGTGGAATCGCTACTTGGTGGATACGGAGTTCTCCTCGCTCAAGACCCGAGCAACGGTTCGGATGTGCCTAAACTTTTGATCGGCGTTGGATCTCCCTCAAATTTTTACAGGAGTTTCCGGGCGGTTGTTTTCCTTGCGGTGGATGTGGACTCGCTACTCGGTGAGTAGGAGGTCGTCGCTCGAGACCACGAGCACGGTTCGAAGTGCCCTAACTTTAGTTTCGGCCGTTGGATCTCCCTCAAAGTTTTCATGAGGTTTCGCACGGACGCTATTTTTCTAAGTGGATGTTGGATCGCTGCTTGGTGATGCGGAGTTCTCCTCGCTCGCGACAGAACGCGGTTCGGATGTGCCTAAACTTTTGATCCGACCGTTGGATCTCCCTCAAATTTTTACGGGAGTTTCGGGCAATGTTGTTTTCCTTGGGGTGGATGTTGAATCGCTGCTCGGTGAGGGAGGAGGTCTCGTCGTTCGAGACTAGTGTACGGTTCGAAAGGGCCATAACTTTCGATCGGCCAGATTGGATCTCCCTCGGAATTTTTACGGGGTTTAGGACATTGTTTTCCTTGGAGTAGATGTTGAATCGCTACTCGGTGAGGACGGAGGTTCTCGTAGCTTGAGACCCGGAGTACTGGGATTCGGAACGGCCTTACCTCACCCGTCGAGCCGTTGGATCTCCTTAAATTTTAACAAAGAGTTCCGGACACTGTTTTTCCTTGGGATAGATGTGGAATCGCTTCTCGGCGAGGAGGAGGTCTCGTCGCTCGAGACTAGAATACCGTTCGGACCGGGCCATAACTCTTGATCCGACCGTTGGATCTCTCTTAAATTTTAAATAGAGTTTCCCCGACGAACTGTTTTTCTTGGGAGTGGATGTGGAATCGCTTCTTTCGGCGAGTACGGAGTCTCGTCGCTCGAGACCAGAAGTTCAGGTTGGAAGTGCCATAACTTTAAGAATGAGGCCATAACATAGTTGGATCTCCCTTAATTTTTACACGAGTTTCAGACGATGTTTTCCTTGGAGTAGATGTTGAATCGCCATTCGGTGATATGGAGGTCTCGTCGTTCGAGACGGTGTTTGCGGTTCGAAAGGGCCATAAACTTTTGATCCGCCGTTGGATCTCCCTCGAATTTTACAGGAGTTTCCGGACCATTGTTTTCCTTGGAGTAGGATGTTGAATCGCTACTCGGTGAGGAGGAGGTCTCGCTCGCTCGAGACAGTAGTGCGGGTTAGAAAGGGCCTTAACTTACAGTCAGGCAGTTGGATCTCCCTCGAATTTTTACGGGAGTTTCTGTATGACTGTTTTCCTTGGAGTAGATGTTGGAATCGCTACTCGGTGAGGAGGAGGTCTCGTCGCTCGAGACCAGAGCACGGAGTTCGGAACGGGTGCCATATCTTGATCCGACTGTTGGATCTCCCTCTAATTTTTACAATAGTTTCGGACGTTGTTTTTCCTTGGGGTGGATGTGGAATCGCTACTCGGTGAGGAGGAGGTCTCGTCGCTCGAGACCGAGTTCAGGTTGGAAAGGGCCATAACTTTTGATCGGCCAGATTTGGATCTCCCTAAACTTTTACAAGGGAGTTTCGGACGTTGTTTTCCTTGGAGTAGATGTGGAATCGCTACTCGGCGATAGGAGGTCTCGTAGCTCGAGACTAGAGTCCGATTCGGAACGGGCCATAACTTTTGATCGGCCAGTAGTTGGATCTCCCTTAAATGTTAATCGGAGTTTTCGCGACGCTGTTTTCCTTGGGGTAGATGTGGAATCGCTACTTGGGTGATGAGGAGGTCTCGTCGCTCGAGACCGTGCAACGGTTCGGAAAGGGCCTATAACTTTTGATCAGGCCAGTTGGATCTCCTCGGAAATTTTTGGGAGTTTCGGAGTTGTTTTCCTTGGAGTAGATGTTGAATGGCTACTCGGTGAGCGGAGGAAAGTCTCGTAGCTTGAGACCAGTACCAGTTCGGACAGTGCCATAACACTAGATCCGACAGTTGGATCTCCCTCTAAATGTTACCGGAGTTTCCGGATGTTGTTTTCCTTGCGGGATAGATGTGGAATCGCTACTTGGTGATCCCGGTAGGTCTCGTCATTAGAGACCACGGTTCCAGTTCGAAAGGGCCATAACTTTTGATTTGGCCTTTGGATCTCCCTAAAGAGTTTACGCGGTTTCGGGATATCTTTTTTCCTTGGAGTAGATGTTGAATCGCCATTCGGTGAGGAGGAGGTCTCGTCGCTCAGAGACCGAGTACGGTTGGAAGGGTCATAACACTTGATCCAGTTGGATCTCCCTCAAATTTTTACGGGAGTTTCGGACGTTGTTTTCCTTGGAGTAGATGTTGAATCGCTACTCGGTGATGAGGAGGTCTCGTAGCTTGAGACCAGTACCGGTTGGAAGGGCCATAACTCTTGATCCGTAGTTGGATCTCCCTTAAATTTTTACAGGGAGTTTCAGGACATTTGTTTTCCTTGGGGGTAGATGTGTGTGGCGTGGACTCGCCACTCGGTGATAGGAGGAGTCTCGTCGCTCGAGACAAGAGTCCGGTTGGAAAGGGCCATAACTTTTGATCCACCGTTGGATCTCCCTCAAATTTTCACGGGGAGTTTCCGGATTTGTTTTCCTTGGAGTGGATGTGGAATCGCTACTTGGTGATAAGGAGGTCTTGTCGCTCGAGACCAGTGGTACCGGTTCGAAAGGGCCATAACTTTAGATCCGACCGTTGGATCTCCCTCAAATTTTTACGAGGAGTTTCCGGACGGTGTTTTCCTTGGAGTCGATGTTGAATCGCTACTCGGTGTAAGGAGGAGGTCTCGTCGCTCGAGACGAGTAGTGGTTCGAAAGGGCCATAACTTTTGATCAGGCCGTTGGATCTCCCTCAAATTTTTACGGGAGTTTCCGGACGGTGTTTTCCTTGGAGTAGATGTTGAATCGCTACTTGGTGAGGAGGAGGTCTCGTCGCTCGAGAGCCGTGTACCGGTTCGAGAAGGGCCATAACTTTTGATCAGGCCAGTTGGATCTCCCTCAAATTTTACGGGGGAGTTTCGGGACGTTGTTTTCCTTGGAGTGGATGTTGAATCGCTACTCGGTGAGGGAGGAGGTCTCGTCGCTCGAGACCGAGTACCGGTTCGCGAAGGGCCTTAACATTTGATTTGTAGTTGGATCTCCCTCAAAAATTTACCCGAGTTTCCGGAGCGGGTGTTTTTCCTTAGGGTAGATGTTGGATCGCTACTCGGTGGAGTAGGAGGTCTCGTCGCTCGAGACCACGAGTTACCGGATCAGAAGGGCCATAACTTTAATGATCCATGCCTGGAGGGTTGGATCACCCTCAAAAGTTTACTGAGTTTTCGAAACGGGCCATTATTTTCCTTGGAGTAGATGTTGAATCGCTACTTGGTGTAGGGAGGAGGTCTCATCGCTATCGGAGACCAGTGTAGCAACGGTTCGAAAGGGCCATAACTTTTGATCCGACCGTTGGATGTCCCTCAAAGTTTTACAGGAGTTTCCGGATGTTGTTTTCCTTGGAGTAGATGTCGAATCGTTGCTCGGTGAGGAGGCGGGGTCTCGTCGCTCGAGAGCGGTGTACTAGGTTCGAAAGGGCCATAACTTTTGATCCGACCGTTGGATCCCCTCAAATTTTTACAGGAGTTTCCGGACGTTGTTTTCCTTAGAGTAGATGTTGAATCGCTACTCGGTGAGGAGGAGGTCTCGTCGCTCGAGACCAGAGTTCCGATTGGAAAGGGCCATAACTTTTGATCAGACCGTTGGATCTCCCTCAAACTTTTACACGAGTTTCCGGACGGTGTTTTCTTTGGAGTAGATGTTGAATTGCTACTCGGTGAGGAGGAGGGTCTCGTCGCTCGAGACCCGAGTACCGGATCGAAAGGGCCATAACTTTTGTTTCGGCGGTTGGATCACCCTCAAAATTTTACGAGAGTTTGAGACGTTGTTTTCCTTGGAGTAGATGTTGAATCGCTACTCGGTGAGGCGGAGGTCTCGTCGATCGCGACTAGTGTACCGGTTCGCAAGGGCCATATCTTTTGATCCGACCGTTGGATCACCCTCAAACGTTTACACGAGTTTCCGGACGCTGTTTTCCTTGGAGTAGATGTTGAATCGCTACTTCGTGAGGGGGGGGAGGTCGTCGCTCGAGTAGAGTGTGCACCGATTCAAAAGGGCCTTAACTTTGGATCCGGCCCGTTGGATCTCCCTCAAATTTTTACAGGAGTTTCCGGACGTTGTTTTCCTTGGAGTAGATGTTGAATCGCTACTCGGTGAGGGAGGAGGTCTCGTAGCTTGAGACAAGAGTCCCGGTTCGGAACGCGCCATAACACTTTGATCCGACCGTTGGATCTCTCTTAAATTTTTCCTACAGGAGTTTCCGGACACTGTTTTCCTTGGAGTAGATGTGGAATCGCTACTCGGGTGGAGGGGGAGGTCTCGTCGCTCGAGACTAGAATGCCAAGTTCGGCCTGGTGCGTAACTCTTGATCCGCAGTTGGATCTCTCTTAGAATTTTTAAATAGAGTTTCCGGACGCTGTTTTTCTTGGGATAGATGTGGAATCGCTACTCGGCGAGGAGTAGGTGTTGTCGCTAGAGACCATAGTTCTGATTGGAAAGGGCCATAACTTTTGATCTGACCGTTGGATCTCCGTCAAACTTTTACATGAATTTCCAGATAGTGTTTTCCTTGGAGTAGATGTTGAATCGCCATTCGGTAAGAATGAGGCCATAACATTAGATCCGACCGTGGGATCTCCCTTAATTTTTTACAAGAGTTTCCCGACGATGTTTTCTTTGGAGTCGATATTGAATCGCTACTCGGTGAGGAGGTCTCGTCGTTCGAGACTAGTGTACTGGTTCGAAAGGGCCATAAATTTTGATCCGACCGTTGGATCTCCCTCAAATTTTTACAAGAGTTTCGGGACACTATTTTCCTTAGGTAGATGTTGAATCGCTACTCGGTGAGGAGGAGGTCTCGTCGCTCGAGTGTACCGGGATTCGAAGGGGCCTTAACTTTTGTCCGTAGTTGGATCTCCCTCAAATTTTTACGGGAGTTTCACGAGGGGCGTTTTTCCTTGGAGTAGATGTTGAATCGCCATTCGGTGAGGAGGAGGTCTCGTCGCTCAAGAGGAGTTCACTGGGTTCGAAAGGGTCATAACTCTTGATCCGACCGTTGGATCTCCCTCAAATTTTTACGGGAGTTTCCGGACGTTGTTTTCCTTGGGGTAGATGTTGAATCGCTACTCGGTGAGGAGGAGGTCTCGTCGCTCGAGACCGATTGCAGGTTCGGAAGAGCCATAACTCTTGATCCCGCCGTTGGATCTCCCTTAAATTTTAAGGAGTTTCGGGATGCTGTTTTTCTTGGGATAGATGTGGAATCGCTACTCGGAGGAACGGAGGTCTCGTCGCTCGAGACCAGAGTTCCGGTTGGAAAGGGCCATAACTTTTGATCGGCTAGTTGGATCTCCCTCAAACTTTTACAGGAGTTTCGGAGTTGTTTTCCTTGGAGTAGATGTTGAATCGCTACTCGGTGAGAAGGAGGGTCTTGTCGCTCGAGACAAGTGTACGGGTTCGAAAAGAGCCATAACTTTAGATCCGGCCGTGGGATCTCCCTTAATTTTTTAGGGAGTTTCCCGAGCGATTTGTTTTCCTTGGAATGGATGTTGAATCGCTACTCGGTGAGGAGGAGGTCTCGTCGTTCGAGACTAGATGTAGTGGTTCGGAATGGCGCCATACCTTTGATCCGGCCGTTGGATCTCTCCCTCAAATTTTTACGGGAGTTTTCCGGACGGTGTTTTCCTTGGAGTAGATGTTGAATCGCTACTCGGTGAGGGAGGAGGTCTCGTCGCTCGAGAGAGTGTCCGGTTCGGAAAGGGCCATAAACTTTTGATCGGCCGTTAGACCTCCCTCAAATTTTTACAGGGGTTTCCGGACGTTGTTTTCCTTAGAGTAGATGTTGAATCGCTACTCGGTGAGGAGGAGGTCTCGTCGCTCGAGACCGTAGTTCCGATTCGAAAGGGCCATAACATTTGATTTGACCGTTGGATCTCCCTCAAAATTTACACGGGAGTTTCCGGACGGTGTTTTCCTTGGAGTAGATGTTGAATTGCTACTCGGTGAGTGAGGAGGTCTCGTCGCTCGAGACCCACGTACCGGATCGAAAGGGCCTAACCTTTGATCGGCGGTTGGATCACCCTCAAAAGTTTACATGAGTTTCCGGAGCAGTATTTTTTCCTTGGAGTAGATGTTGAATCGCTACTCGGTGAGGAGAAGGTCTCGTCGCTTGAGACCAGTGTACCGGTTCGAAAGGGCCATAACTTTTGATCCGACCGTTGGATGTCCCTCAAAGTTTTACAGGAGTTTCCGGATGTTGTTTTCCTTGGAGTAGATGTCGAATCGCTGCTCGGTGAGGAGCAGGTCTCGTCGCTCGAGAGTAGTGTACCGGTTCGAAAGGGCCATAACTTTTGATCCGACCGTTAGATCTCCCTCAAATTTTTACAGGAGTTTCCGGACGTTGTTTTCCTTAGAGTAGATGTTGAATCGCTACTCGGTGAGGAGGAGGTCTCGTCGCTCGAGACTGTAGTTCGCGGTTGGGAAGGGCCGTAGCTTTTGATCGGCGGACCGTTGGATCTCCCTCAAAATTTTACACGAGTTTCCGGACGGTGTTTTCCTTGGAGTGGATGTTGAATTGCTACTCGGTGAGGAGGAGGTCTCGTCGCTCAAGACCAGAGTTCCGATTCGAAAGGGCCATAACTTTTGATGCGGCAGTTGGATCACCCTCAAAAGTTTACGGGAGGTTTCCGGGCAGGCTGTTTTCCTTGGAGTAGATGTTGAATCGCTACTCGGTGAGGGGGAGGAGGTCTCGTAGCTTGAGACGAGTACCGGTTCGAAAGGGCCTAACTTTTGATCCGGCCAGTTGGATCTCTCTTAAATGTTAACAAGAGTTTCCGGACGCTGTTTTCCTTGGGATAGATGTGGAATCACTACTAGGCGAGGAGGAGGTCTCGTCGCTCGAGACTAGAGTTCCAATTGGAAAGGGCCATAACTTTTGATCCGACCGTTGGATCACCCTCAAAAGTTTACACGAGTTTCCGGACCATGTTGTTTTCCTTGGGGTAGATGTTGAATCGCTACTCGGTGAGGAGGAGGTCTCAGTCGCTAGAGAAGTAGTGTACGGCGGTTTGAATGGGCCATAACTTTTGATCCGGCCGTTGGATCTCCCTCAAATTTTTAGAGGAGTTTCGGACGTTGTTTTCCTTTGAGTAGATGTTGAATGGCTACTCGGTAGAGAGGGGAGGTCTCATAGCTTGAGACGAGTACCGTTCGGACAGAGCCATAACACTTGATCAGGACCCGTTGGATCTCTCTTAAATGTTAACCCGAGTTTCAGGGACGCTGTTTTCCTTGGGATAGATGTGGAATCACCACTAGGCGAGGAGGAGGTCTCGTCGCTCGAGAGCAGAGTTCCAATTGGAAAGGGCCATAACTTTTCATCTGACCGTTGGATCTCCCTGAAACATTTACACGAGTTTCCGGACTCTGTTTTCCTTGGAGTAGATGTTGAATCACTACTCGGTGAGGAGGAGGTCTCGTAGCTTGAGACCAGAGTACCGGTTCGAACGGGCTATAACACTTGATCCGACCGTAGGATCTCCCTTAAACTTTAACATGAGTTTTCGGACGCTGTTTTCCTTGGGATAGATGTGGAATCGCTACTCGGCGAGGAGGAGGTCTCGTCGCTCGAGACCAGAGAACTGGTACGACCGGGCTATAACTCTTGATCCGACCGTTGGATCTCTCTTAAATTTTAAAAAGAGTTTCCGGACGCTGTTTTTCTTGGGATAGATGTGGAATCGCTACTCGGCGAAGGAGAGGTCTCGTCGCTCGAGACCGAGTTCCAATTGGAAAGGAAGCTATAACTTTTGATCCGGCCGATTGGATCTCAGTCAAACTTTTACGAGTTTCCGGAGTTCTGTTTTCCTTGGAGTAGATGTTGAATCGCCATTCGGTGAGAATGAGGTCTTGTCGCTCGAGACCGGGTGCCGGTTCGAAAAGAGCCATAACTTTAGATCCGCCGTGGGATCTCCCTCTAATTTTTACGGGAGTTTCCAGGCGATGTTTTCCTTGGAGTCGATGTTGAATCGCTACTCGGTGAGGAGGAGGTCTCATCGTTCGAGACCGTGTACTGGTTCGGAAGGGCCATAAATTTTGATCCCAAGTTGGATCTCCCTCAAATCTTTTTACACGAGTTTCGGAGCGTTGTTTTCCTTGGAGTGGATGTTGAATCGCTACTCGGTAAGGAGGAGGTCTCGTAGCTTGAGACGAACACCGGTTCGAAGGGCTATAACATTTGATCCGTACCGTTGGATCCCCCTTAAATTTTAACAGGAGTTTCCGACGCATCTGTTTTCCTTGGGATAGATGTGGAATCGCTACTTGCGCGAGGAGGTCTCGTCGCTCGAGACCAGAGTACCGGTTCGACCGGGCTATAACTCTTGATCCCACCGTTGGATCTCTCTTAAATTTTAAAAAGAGTTTCCGGACGCTGTTTTTCTTGGGATAGATGTGGAATCGCTACTCGAGCCGGGGGAGGTCTCGTCGCTCGAGACCATAGTTTCGGTTGGAAAAGGGCCATAACTTTTGATCGGCCGTTGGATCTCCCTCAAACTTTTACAGGAGTTTCGGACTATCTGTTTTCCTTGGAGTAGATGTTGAATCGCGAGTCGGTGAGAAGGAGGTCTTGTCGCTCGAGACCGGTGGCACGGGTTCAAAAGTGCCATAACTTTAGATCCGAGTAGTGGGATCTCCCTTAAATTTTTACGGGGAGTTTTCCGCGAACTAGTTTTCCTTGGAATCGATGTTGAATCGCTACTCGGTGAGGAGGAGGTCTCGTCGTTCGAGACCAGTGTAGTGGTTCGAAAGGGCCATAACTTTTGATCCGACCGTTGGATCTCTCCCTCAAATTTTTACAGGAGTTTCCGGACGGTGTTTTCCTTGGAGTAGATGTTGGATCGCTACTCGGTGAAGGAGGATGTCTCGTCGCTCGAGAGTAGTGTTCGGGTTCCGAAAGGGCCATAACTTTTGATCCGACCGTTGGACCTTCCTCAAATTTTTACAGGGGTTTCCGGACGTTGTTTTCCTTAGAGTAGATGTTGAGTCGCTACTCGGTGAGGAGGAGGTCTCGTCGCTCGAGACCGTGAGTTCGGTTGAGGGAGCCATAACATTTGATTTGCCGTTGGATCTCCCTCAAATTTTACACGAGTTTCCGGACAGTGTTTTCCTTGGAGTAGATGTTGAATTGCTACTCAGTGAGTAGGAGGTCTCGTCGCTCAAGACCACAGTACCGGATCAAAAGGGCCATAACTTTTGATCAGGCGGTTGGATCACCCTCAAAAGTTTACATGAGTTTCCGAACGCTGTTTTCCTTGGAGTAGATGTTGAATCGCTACTCGGTGAGGAGAAGGTCTCATCGATCGCGACCAGTGTACCGGTTGGAAAGGGCCATAACTTTTGATCTGACCGTTGGATCACCCTCAAAAGTTTACACGAGTTTCCGGACGCTGTTTTCCTTAGAGTAGATGTTGAATCGCTACTCGGTGAGGAGGAGGTCTCGTCGCTTGAGAGCATTGTACGGGTTGAAAGGAGGCCATAACTTTTGATCCGGCCGTTGGATGTCCCTCAAAGTTTTACGGGGTTTACGGATTGTTGTTTTCCTTGGAGTAGATGTCGAATCGCTGCTCGGTGAGGCGGAGGTCTCGTCGCTCGAGACGGTGTACCCGGTTCGAAAGGGCCCTAACTTTTGATCGGCCAGGTTAGATCTCCCTCAAATTTTTACGGAGTTTCGGACGTTGTTTTCCATAGAGTAGATGTTGAATCGCTACTCGGTGAGGAGGAGGGTCTCGTCGCTCGAGGCAAGTAGTTCCGATTGGAAAGGGCCATAACTTTTGATCGGCCCAGTTGGATCTCCCTCAAAATTTTACACGAGTTTCCGGACGGTGTTTTCCTTGGAGTGGATGTTGAATTGCTACTCGGTGAGGAGGAGGTCTCGTCGCTCAAGACCACAGTACCAGATCGTAAGGGCCATAACTTTTGATGCGACAGTTGGATCACCCTCAAAAGTTTACATGAGTTCGCGGCGCTGTTTTCCTTGGAGTAGATGTTGAATCGCTACTCGGTGAGGAGGAGGTGTCGTCGCTCGAGAGCGTAGGTACCGGTTTGAATGGGCCATAACTTTTGATCCGACCGTTGGATCTCCCTCAAATTTTTAGAGGAGTTTCCGGACGTTGTTTTCCTTTGAGTAGATGTTGAATCGCTACTCGGTGAGGAGGAGGTCTCATAGCTTGAGACCGGAGTCTCGGTTCGGACAGGGCCATAACACTTGATCGGCTAGTTGGATCTCTCTTAAATGTTAACAGAGGTTTCGGACGCTGTTTTCCTTGGGATAGATGTGGAATCACTACTTGGCGATACGGAGGTCTTGTCGCTCGAGGCGAAACGTTCCAATTGGAAAGGGCCATAACTTTTCATCCGAGCCGTTGGATCTCCTCAAATTTTACACGAGTTTCGGGACGCTGTTTTCCTTGGAGTAGATGTTGAATCGCTACTCGGTGATACGGAGGTCTCGTAGCTTGAGACCCAGAGTACCGGTTCGGAGAGGGCTATAACACTTGATCCAGCCGTAGGATCTCCCTCAAACTTTTACAGGAGTTTTTCGGGACTATTTGTTTTCCTTTGGGTGGATGTGGAATCGCTACTCGGCGAGGATAAGTTCTCGACGCTCGAGACCGAGCAACGGTTCAGATGGGCCTATAACTCTTGATCCGGCCGTTGGATCTCTCTTAAATTTTCAAAAAGAGTTTCCCGGACCTTGCTTTTTCTTGGGATAGATGTGGAATCGCTACTCGGCGATACGGAGGGTCTCGTCGCTCGAGACCCGAGTTCCAAATTGGAAAGGGCCATAACTTTTGATCGGCCGTTGGATCTCCGTCAAACTTTACCGGAGTTTCCGGACTCTTTTTCCTTGGAGTGGATGTTGAATCGCTACTTGGTGATAATGAGGTCTTCTCGCTCGAGACCCGTGTGGGGGTTCGAAAAGGCCTTAACTTTAGATCCGCACGTGGGATCTCCCTCCAATTTTTTACGGGAGTTTCCGGGCGATGTTTTTCCTTGGAGTCGATGTTGAATCGCTACTCGGTGAGGAGGAGGTCTCATGGTTCGAGACCAAGTGTACTGGTTCGAAAGGGACCCAATAGATTTTGATCCCACCGTTGGATATCCCTCCAAACTTTTACGGGAGTTTCCATGTTGTTTTCCTTGGAGTGGATGTTGAATCGCTACTCGGTAAGGAGGAGGTCTCGTAGCTTGAGACTAGAGTACCCGGTTCGAGCGGGCTATAACACTTGATCCCGGCCAGTTGGATCTCCCTTAAATTTTAACAAGGGTTTCCGAACGCTGTTTTCCTTGGGATAGATGTGGAATCGCTACTCGGCGAGGAGGAGGTCTCGTCGCTCGAGACCAGAGTACCGGTTCGAGGAATTGGCTATAACTCTTGATCCCACCGTTGGATCTCTCTTAAATTTTAAAAGAGTTTCCGGACGCTGTTTTTCTTAGGATAGATGTGGAATCGCTACTCGGCGAGAAGGAGGTCTCGTCACTCGAGACCATAGTTCGAGTTCGGAAGGGCCATAACTTTTGATCCGGCCTTTGGATCTCCCTCAAATTTTTCACGAGTTTCCAGAAGTTCCCATTTTTTCCTTGGAGTGGATGTTGAATCGCTGGTCGGTGAGAAGGAGGTCTTGTCGCTCGAGACGGATTACCCGGTTCAGAAAGGGCCATATCTTTAGATCCGACCGTGGGATCTCCCTCAATTTTACGGGAGTTTCGCGACGATGTTTTCCCTTGGAATCGATGTTGAATCGCTACTTGGTGAGAAGGAGGTCTCGTCGTTCGAGACCGGTGTAGTGGTTCGAAAAGGGCCATAACTTTTGATCCGACCGTTGGATCTCTCCCTCAAATTTTTACAGGAGTTTCCGGACGGTGTTTTCCTTGGAGTAGATGTTGAATCGCTACTCGGTGAGGAGGATGTCTCGTCGCTCGAGAGTAGTGTACCGGTTCGAAAGGGCCATAACTTTTGATCCGACCGTTAGACCTCCCTCAAATTTTTACAGGGGTTTCCGGACGTTGTTTTCCTTAGAGTAGATGTTGAGTCGCTACTTTCGGTGAGGAGGAGGAGTCTCGTCGCTCGAGACCCGAGCTAGGTCCGGTTCGGAAGGGCCATAACATTTGATTTGACCGTTGGATCTCCCTCAAAATTTTACACGAGTTTCCGGACAGTGTTTTCCTTGGAGTAGATGTTGAATTGCTACTCAGTGAGTAGGAGGTCTCGTCGCTCAAGACCACGATCGGGATCGGAAGGGCCATAACTTTTGATCCGACGGTTGGATCACCCTCAAAGTTTACATGAGTTTCCGACGCTGACATTTTTCCTTGGGGTGGAAGTTGAATCGCTACTCGGTGAGGAGGAGGTCTCATCGATCGAGGCCCGAGTAATGCGGTTGGAAAGGGCCATAACTTTTGATCCGACCGTTGGATCACCCTCAAAAGTTTTTACGGGTTTCGGGACGTTGTTTTCCTTAGGGTGGATGTTGGAATCGCTACTCGGTGAGGAGGAGGTCTCGTCGCTTGAGAGCATTGTACCGGTTCGAAAGGGCCATAACTTTTGATCCGACCGTTGGATGTCCCTCAAAGTTTTACAGGAGTTTCCGGATGTTGTTTTCCTTGGAGTAGATGTCGAATCGCTGCTCGGTGAGGCGGAGGTCTCGTCGCTCGAGACGGTGTACCGGTTCGAAGGGCCATAACTTTTGATCCGACCGTTAGATCTCCCTCAAATTTTACAGGAGTTTCGGGACGTTGTTTTCCGCTGGAGTAGATGTTGAATCGCTACTCGGTGAGGAGGAGGTCTCGTCGCTCGAGACTGTAGTTCCGATTGGAAAGGGCCATAACTTTTGATCTGACCGTTGGATCTCCCTCAAAATTTTACACGAGTTTCCGGACGGTGTTTTCCTTGGAGTGGATGTTGAATTGCTACTCGGTGAGGAGGAGGTCCTCGTGCATCCGCTAAGACCACGGTACGGGTTCGTAAGGGCCATAACTTTTGATCCGGCAGTTGGATCACCCTCGAAAGTTTACATGAGTTTCCGGACATTGTTTTCCTTGGAGTAGATGTTGACTCGCTACTCGGTGAGGCGGAGGTCTCGGACGACCATACTTGTTATCCTTGAGTGGATTTGGATCTCTCTTAAATGTTAACAAGAGTTTCCGGACTGATTTCCTTTGGGTAGATTTGGGATCACTACTAGGGCGGGATGGTGGTCTCGTCGCTCTAAGACTAGAGTTCCAATTGCGGAAGGGCCATAACTTTTGATCGGCCGTTGGATCTCCCTCAAAATTTTACGAGTTTCCGGACGGTGTTTTCCTTGGAGTGGATGTTGAATTCGCTACTCGGTGAGACGGAGGTCTCGTCGTTCAAGACCACGGTACCCGGAGATCGTAAGGGCCATAACTTTTGATCCGACGGTTGGATCCCCCTCAAAAGTTTACATGAGTTTCCGGACGGACATTTTTCCTTGGAGTGGATGTTGAATCGCTACTCGGTGACGGAGGAGGTTCGTAGCTTGGGACCGAGTACCGGTTCGAGAAGTGCCATAACTTTAGAATCAGGCCGTTGGATCTCTCTCTAAATGTTTACAAGATTTCCGGATGCTGTTTTCCTTGGGGTGGATGTGGAATCACTACTAGGTGAGACGAAGGTCTCGTTCGCTCGAGACTAGAGTTCACAATTTGGAAGGCTGGCCATAACTTTTGATCCCGACGGTTGGATCACCCTCAAAAGTTTACACGAGTTTCCGGACCCGTTTTCCTTGGAGTGGATGTTGACTCGCTACTCGGTGAGGAGGAGGTCTCGTCGCTAGAGACAGTGTACCGGTTTGAAAGGGCCATAACTTTTGATCGGACAGTTTGGATCCCCTCAAATTTTTACGAGGAATTTCCGGGCGTTGTTTTCCTTTGAGTAGATGTTGAATCGCTACTCGGTGATACGGAGGTTCGTAGTTTGAGACCGGAGCCTAGGTTCGGAACGGGCCATAACTTTTGATCCGGCCGGTTGGATCTCTCTTAAATTTTAACAAGAGTTTCCGGACGCTGTTTTCCTTGGGATAGATGTGGAATCGCTACTCGGCGAGGAGGAGGTCTCGTCGCTCGAGACCAGGGTTCCAATTGGAATGTGCCATAACTTTTGATCTGACCGTTGGATCTCCCTCAAACATTTACAGGAGTTTCGGACGCTGTTTTCCTTGGAGTAGATGTGGAATCGCTACTCGGTGAGGAGGAGGTCTCGTTGCTTGAGACCGGACTACGGGTTCGGAACGGGCCATAACTTTGATCCGACCGTTGGATCTCCCTCAAATTTTTACGGGAGTTTTCGGACGCTGTTTTTCCTTGGAGTGGATGTTGGAATCGCTACTCGGTGAGGAGGAGGTCTCGTCGCTCGAGTCTGGTGTACGGTTCGGAAGGGCCCATAACTTTTGATCCGTAGTTGGATCTCCCTCAAATTTTTACGGGAGTTTCCGAGGCCCGTTTTCCTTGGAGTAGATGTGGACTCGCTACTTGGTGATACGGATGTCTCGTAGCTCGAGACCGAGTACGGGTTCGAAAGTGCCATAACTTTGATCAAGCCAGTTGGATCTCCCTTAAATTTTAACAAGAGTTTCGGACACTGTTTTCCTTGTAGTGGATGTGGAATCGCTACTCGGTGATGAGGAGGTCTGCTTGTTCGAGACCAGGAGTTCGAGTGGGAAGTGCCATATCTTTAGTCAGAGCAGTTGGATCTCCCTCAAATTTTACACGAGTTTCCCGACACTATTTTCCTTGGGGTGGATGTTGAATCGCTACTCGGTGAGTAGGAGTTCTCCTTGCTTGAGACCCGAGCAACGGTTCGGATATGCCTAAACTTTTGATCGGCCGTTGGATCTCCCTCAAATATTTACGGGAGTTTCGGATGGCTGTTTTTCCTTGGGGTGGTTGTGGACTTGGTGCTCGGGACGGAGGTCTCGTCGCTCGAGGCGGGAGCACGGGTTCGGAAGTGCCATAACTTTTGATCCGGCCGTTGGATCCCCCTCAAATTTTACGGGGAATTTTCCGGACGGTGTTTTCCTTGTAGTGGATGTGGAATCGCTACTCGGTGATACGGAGGTCTCGTCGCTCGAGACCAGCACGGGTTCGGAAGTGCCATAACTTTAGGATCGACGAGTTGGATCTCCCTCAAAATTTTACGGGAGTTTCCGGTGTTGTTTTCCTTGGAGTGGATGTGGAATCGCTACTCGGTGATACGAAGGTCTCGTTGTTCGAGACCAGAGTACGGGTTTGGGAGGACCGCCATATCTTTAGATCGGACGGGTTGGATCTCCCTCAAATTTACTTGGAGTTTTGGGACACTATTTTCCTTGCGGTGGATGTGGAATCGCTGCTTGGTGATCAGGAGGTCTCGTAGCTCGAGACCGAGCAACGGTTCGGACGTGCCTATAACTTTTGATCCGACCGTTGGATCTCCCTCAAATTTTTACAAGGAGTTTTCGGACGGCTGTTTTCCTTGGGTTGATGTGGAATCGCTACTCGGCGAGGCGGAGGTCTCGTCGCTCGAGACCACAGCACGGGTTCGGAAGGGCCATAACTTTTGATCCGACAAGTTGGATCCCCCTCAAATTTTACAGGAGTTTCGGACGTTGTTTTCCTTGTGGTGGATGTGGAATCGCTACTCGGTGATACGGAGGGGTCTCGTCGTTCGAGACCAGAGTTCCAATTGGAAGGGGCCATATCTTTTGATCAGGCAGTTGGATCTCCTCAAACTTTTACACGAGTTTCGGACCTTGTTTTCCTTGGAGTGGATGTTGAATCGCCATTCGGTGATACGGAGGTCTTGTCGCTCGAGACCAGTGTACGGGTTCGAAAAGGCCATAACCTTAGATCCGGCTAGTTGGATCTCCTCTTAATTTTTACGGGAGTTTCCGGACGATGTTTTCCTTGGAGTCGATGTTGGACTCGCTACTCGGTGAGGAGGAGGTCTCATCGTTCGAGACCGGTGTCATGGTTCGAAAGAGCCATAACTTTTGATCCGACCGTTGGATCCCCTCAAAATTTTACACGAATTTTCGAGATGACTGTTTTCCTTGGTGTGGATGTTGAATCGCTACTCGGTGAGGACGGAGGTCTCGTTGCTCGAGACGTAGACCCGGGTTCGGGGCTTGCCATATCTTTAGATCCGGCCAGTTGGATCTCCCTTAAATTTTTACAAGAGTTTCGCGACGCTGTTTTCCTTGGGATAGATGTGGAATCGCTACTCGGTGAGGCGGAGTTCTCGTCGCTCGAGACAAGAACCGGTTCGGAAGGGCCCTAACTCTTGATCCCACGTTGGATCTCTCTTAAATTTTAAAAGAGTTTCCGGACTGGCTGTTTTTCTTGGGGTGGATGTGGGAATCGCTACTCGGCGATACGGAGGGTCTCGTCGCTCGAGACGAGAGCTCCGGTTGGGAAGTGCTATAACTTTTGATCCGGCCGTTGGATCCCCTCAAATTTTTACAGGAGTTTCCGGATCTTTGTTTTCCTTGAGTGGATGTGGAATCGCCCTTCGGTGATACTGAGGTCTCGTTGTTCGAGACCCGAGTACGGGTTCGAGAAGTGCCATAACTTTAGATCCGACAGTTGGATCTCCCTTAATTTTACTGGGGTTTCGCGACATGTTTTTCCTTGGAGTGGATGTTGAATCGCTACTTGGTGATGCGGAGGTCTCATCGTTCGAGACCGGAGAACGGGTTCGGAAAGTGCCATAAACTTTTGATCCCACCGTTGGATCTCCCTCAAATTTTCAGAGCGAGTTTCAGTACTTGTTTTCCTTGGAGTGGATGTTGACTCGCTACTCGTGATGCGGAGGTCTCGTTGCTTGAGACAGGTGACCACGGGTTCGGGAAGTGCCATAACTTTAGATCCGGCCGTTGGATCTCCCCTCAATTTTAACAAGGAGTTTCCGAGAGCTGTTTTCCTTGGAGTGGATGTGGAATCGCTACTCGGTGATGCGGAGGTCTCGTTGCTCGAGACTAGAAGTCGAGTTCGGTCTTGGCCATAACTCTTGATCAGGCGCGACGTTGGATCTCCCTTAAATTTTAAAGAGTTTTGGGGACATGTTGTCCTTGGGGTGGATGTGGAATCGCTATCCTTGGTGTACGGAGTTCTCCTTGCTCGAGACCGAGCAGTTCAATTGGAAAGTGCTTTAACTTTTGATCCGCCACGTTGGATCTCCTCAAACTTTTACAGGAATTTCGGACTCTGTTTTCCTTGCGGTGGATGTTGGATCGCCATTCGGTGAGACTGAGGTCTTGTCGCTCGAGACCATGTACGTTCGAAAAGGCCATAACTTTAGATCCGGCAGTGGGATCTCCCTCAATTTTTACGGGAGTTTCCGGACTGTTTTCCTTGGAGTGGATGTTGAATCGCTACTCGGTGAGGAGGAGGTCTCGTCGTTCGAGACACGAGTAATGCGGATTTCGAAAGTGCCATAACTTTTGATCCGCCGTTGGATATCCCTCAAAATTTTACGGGAGTTTTCCGGACAGTTGTTTTCCTTGGAGTGGATGTTGAATCGCTACTCGGTGAGGAGGAGGTCTCGTTCGGCTGAGACCGGAGCACGGGTTCGGAAGTGCCATAACACTTGATCCGGGCCGTTGGATCTCCCCTCAATTTACTATGGAGTTTCCGGACGACCTTGTTTTCCTTGCGGTGGATGTGGAATCGCTACTCGGTGATGCGGAGGTCGTCGCTCGAGACGAAAGCACCGGTTCGAGATGTGCCTATAACTCTTGATCCCACCGTTGGATCTCTCTTAAATTTTACAGGAGTTTTCGGACATGTTGTTTTCCTTGGGATGGATGTGGACTCGCTTCTCGGTGATCGGGGGGTCTCCGTCGCTCGAGACAAGAGCTCGGGTTGGGAAGGGCCATAACTTTTGGTCAGTGGTTGGATCTCCCTCAAATTTTACGAGGAGTTTCCGGATCTTGTTTTCCTTGGGTGGATGTTGAATCGCTATTCGGTGATAAGGAGGTCTTGTCGCTCGAGACTAGATGTCGGGTTCGGAAGGGCCACTAACTTTCGATCCGGCAGTTGGATCTCCCTCAAATTTTTACCCGGAGTTTCGCGACACGATGTTTTCCTTGGAGTGGATGTGGAATCGCTACTTGGTGAGGCGGAGGTCTCATCGCTTGAGACCAGAGCACGGTTCGGATATGGGCCTAAACTTTTGATCCCATTGTTTGGATCTCCCCTCAAATTTTTACCGGGAGTTTCGGTTGTGTTGTTTTTCCTTGGGGTGGATGTGGAATCGCTACTCGGTGAGGAGGAGGTCTCGTTGCTTGAGACCCGAGTACGGGTTCGGAAGGGCCATAACTTTAGATCCGCTAGTTGGATCTCCCTTAAATTTTACTAGAGTTTCCGAGCACTGTTTTCCTTGGGGTGGATGTGGAATCGCTACTTGGTGATCGGAGTTCTCCTCGCTCGAGACGGAGCATCGCGGTTCGGAAGTGCCATAAACTTTTGATCCCACTTAGTTGGATCTCCCTTAAATTTTTACGGGGAGTTCGGTTGTTGTTTTCCTTGGAGGTGGATGTGGACTCGCTACTCGGTGATACGGGGTCTCGTCGCTCGAGACCCGAGCCGGGTTCGGAAGTGCCATAACTTTAGATCCGGCCGTTGGATCCCCTCAAACTTTTACGGGAGTTTCCGGAGATTTGTTTTTCCTTGGAGTGGATGTTGAATCGCTACTCGGTGATAAGGAGGGTCTTGTTGTTCGAGACTAGAGTACGGGTTCGGAAGTGCCATATCTTTAGATCCGGCCAGTTGGATCTCCCTCAAATTTTACGGGGGTTTCGCGACGCTATTTTCCTTGGGGTGGATGTGGAATCGCTACTTGGTGATGCGGAGTTCTCCTCGCTCGAGACCGAGCAACGGTTCGGATGTGCCTAAACTTTTGATCCGGCCGTTGGATCTCCCTCAAATTTTACACGAGTTTCGGACTGTTGTTTTTCCTTGGAGTGGATGTGGACTCGCTACTCGGTGATGCGGAGGTCTCGTCGCTTGAGACCGGATCACGGGTTCGGAAGTGCCATAACTTTAGATCCGACGTTGGATCTCCCTTAAATTTTAACAAGAGATTTCCAGGACATTTGTTTTCCTTGCGGTGGATGTGGAATCGCTACTCGGTGATACGGAGGTCTCGTTGTTCGAGACCAGAGACGAGTTCGGCAGTGCCATATCTTTTGATCCACAGTTGGATCTCCCTCAAATTTTAAATGGAGTTTCCGGGACACTATTTTCCTTGCGGTGGATGTGGAATCGCTGCTCGGTGATACGGAGGGTCTCCTCGCTCGAGACCGAGTCAACGGTTCGGATGTGCCTAAACTTTTGATCCGGCCAGTTGGATCTCCGTCAAACTTTTACGGGAGTTTCCGGATCTTTGTTTTCCTTGGAGTGGATGTTGACTCGCTACTCGGTGATAATGAGGTCTTGTCGCTCGAGACCAGTGCGCGGGTTCGGAAGGGCCATAACTTTAGATCCGGCCGTTGGATCTCCTTAAATTTTACGGGAGTTTCCGACGATGTTTTTCCTTGCGGTGGATGTTGAATCGCTACTCGGTGATACGGAGGTCTCATCGTTCGAGACTCGAGTGCGGGTTCGAAGTGCCATATCTTTTGATCCAGACCAGTTGGATCTCCCTCAAATTTTGCACGGGTTTCAGCGACACTATTTTTTCCTTGCGGTGGATGTTGAATCGCTACTTGGTGATGAGGAGGTCTCCTCGGCTCGAGACCCGGGTTCGGATATTACCTATAACTTTTGATCAGGCATGTTGGATCTCCCTCAAATTTTAACGGGAGTTTCCGGACTGTTTTCCTTGGGATGGATGTGGAATCGCTACTCGGTGACGGAGGTCTCGTCGCTCGAGACCGAGGCACGGGTTCGGAAGTGCCATAACTCTTGATCCACCGTTGGATCTCCCTCAAATTTTAAAAAAATTCCGGACATTTGTTTTTCTTGGGATGGATGTGGAATCGCTACCCTCGGGTGAGGAGGAGGTCTCCTCGCTCGAGACCGGTTCCAAGATGGAAAGGGCTAAAGCTTTTGATCGGCCAGTTGGATCTCGGTCAAACTTTTCGGGAGTTTCCAGGATCTTGTTTTTCCTTGGAGTAGATGTTGACTCGCCATTGTGAGTATGAGGGTCTTGTCGCTCGAGACAAGTGCTACGGGTTCGGAAAGGCCATAACTTCGTCCGACCGTGGGATCCCCTCAAATTTTTACGGGAATTTCCCGGATGTTTTTCCTTGGAGTGGATGTGGAATCGCTACTCGGTGATGAGGAGGTCTCGTTGTTCGAGACAGAGTACGGGTTCGAAGCTAGCCATATCTTTTGATCCGACCGTTGGATCTCCCTCAAATTTTCTTGGAGTTTCGGGCACTTGTTTTCCTTGGAGTGGATGTGAATCGCTACTCGGTGATGAGGAGGTCTCGTCGCTTGAGACCCGATTAACGGGTTCAGAAGGGCATAACTCTTGATCCGATAGTTGGATCTCCCTCAAATTTTAACAAGGGAGTTTCCGGGCCATTTGTTTTCCTTGGGATGGATGTGGAATCGCTACTCGGTGATACGGAGGTCTCGTCGCTCGAGACCGGAGTACGGGTTCGGAAGGGCTATAACTCTTGATCCGTAGTTGGATCTCCCTTAAATTTTACAGGGGAGTTTCAGGACATTTTGTTTTCCTTGGGGTAGATGTGGACTCGCTACTCGGCGATACGGAGGTGTCGTCGCTCGAGACCCGAGCTCGGGTTCGGAAGGGCTATAACTTTTGATCGGCCGTTGGATCCCCTCGAATTTTTACGGGAATTTCCGAGACCTCCTTGTTTTCCTTGGAGTGGATGTGGAATCGCTATTCGGTGATAATGAGGTCTTGTTGCTCGAGACCGGTGTACGGGTTCGGAAAAGGCCCATATCTTTAGATCAAGTAGTTGGATCTCCTCATATTTTTTGCGGAGTTTCGCGACCGATGTTTTCCTTGGAGTGGATGTTGAATCGCTACTTGGTGATGCGGAGGTCTCCTCGCTCGAGACCGATGTGCGGTTCGAGATGGGCCCTAAACTTTTGATCCGAGGCGTTGGATCTCCCTCGAAATTTTACAGGAGTTTCCGGACGTTGTTTTCCTTGGGGTGGATGTTGAATCGCTACTCGGTGAGGAGGAGGTCTCGTCGCTCGAGACCGGAGCACGGGTTCGGAAGTGCCATAACTTTTGATCGGCAGTTGGATCTCCCTCAAATTTTTACGGGAATTTCCGAGACGGCACTTGTTTTCCTTGGGATGGATGTGGAATCGCTACTCGGTGACGGAGGTCTCGTCGCTCGAGACTAGAGTACGGGTTCGGCAAGTGCCATAACTTTTGATCGGCTACGTTGGATCTCCTCTCAAATTTTAAAAGGGTTTCGGGCCACTGTTTTTCTTGGGGTGGATGTGGAATCGCTACTTGGTGATACGGAGGTCTCTCGCTCGAGACCGAGTCAAGGGTTTGGAAAGCGCCTAAACTTTGGATCGAGCTAGTTGGATCTCCGTCAAACTTTTACAGGAGTTTCCAGGACCTTTGTTTTCCTTGGGGTGGATGTTGAATCGCCATTCGGTGAGACGGAGGTCTTGTCGCTCGGACCAGTGCCGGTTTCGGAAGTGCCATAACTTTAGATCCAGTAGTTGGATCTCCCTCAAATTTTACGGGGAGTTTCCAGACGCTGTTTTCCTTGGGGTCGATGTTGAATCGCTACTCGGTGATAAGGAGGTCTCGTCGTTCGAGACTCGAGTACCCGGGTTCGGAAGATGCCATGATCTTTAGATCAGCCCTGTTGGATCTCCACTCAAATTTTACATGGAGTTTCGGCATACTCTTTTCCTTGGAGTGGATGTTGAATCGCTACTCGGTGATATGGAGTTCTCGTCGCTTGAGACCCGAACTACGGTTCGGATGTGCATAAACTTTAGATCCGGCAGTTGGATCTCCCTTAAATTTTTACGGGAGTTTCCAGAGCTGTTTTTCCTTGGGATAGTGGATGTGGACTCGCTACTCGGTGATATGGAGGTCTCGTCGCTCGAGACCGGTATGGGTTCGGAAGTGCGCATAACTCTTGATCCGGCAAGTTGGATCCCTCTCAAATTTTTACGGAAGGTTTCCGGATTTGCTGTTTTCTTGCGGTAGATGTGGAATCGCTACTCGGTGATCGGAGGGTCTCGTCGCTCGAGACCCGAGTTCCGATTGGAAGCGCCATATCTTTTGATCGGCTAGTTGGATCTCGTCAAACTTTTACGGGAGTTTCCGGACCGCTGTTTTCCTTGGAGTGGATGTTGACTCGCTATTCGGTGATATTGAGGTCTTGTCGCTCGAGACGAGTACGGGTTCGGAAAGGCCCTAACTTTAGATCCGGCAAGTTGGATCTCCCTTAAATTTTTACGGGAGTTTCGGCGATGTTTTTCCTTGTAGTGGATGTTGAATCGCTACTCGGTGATATGGAGGTCTCGTTGTTCGAGACCAGTGTACGGGTTGGAAGGGCCATAACTTTAGATCCGGTAGTTGGATCTCCCTCAAACTTTTACTAGGAGTTTCAGCGAACTGTTTTCCTTGGAGTGGATGTTGACTCGCTACTCGGTGATGAGGAGGTCTCGTTGCTTGAGACGGGGCAGTTCGGTTGGAGGGCATAACAACTTGATCCGGCCGTTGGATCTCCCTAAATTTTCACAAGGAGTTCCGGGCACTTTGTTTTCCTTGGAATGGATGTGGACTCGTACTCGGCGATAAGGAGGTCTCGTCGCTCGAGACAAGTGCACGGGTTCGGCAGTGCCATAACTTTGATCCCGCCGTTGGATCCCCCTTAAATTTTAAGGAGTTTAGGAGCTTTGTTTTCCTTGGGAGTGGATGTGGAATCGCTACTCGGTGATCGGAGGGGTCTCGTCGCTCGAGACCGAGTTCGGATTCGGAAGGGCTATATCTTTTGATCCGGCTAGTTGGATCTCGTCAGAACTTTTACAGAGTTTCCGGATCTTTGTTTTCCTTGCGAGTGGATGTGGAATCGCTATTCGGTGAGACTGAGGTCTTCTCGCTCCGAGACCCGATTACGAGTTTGGAAGTGCCATAACTTTAGATCCAGAGAGTGGGATCTCCCTCAAATTTTTACGGGAGTTTCCCCGACGCTGTTTTCCTTGGAGTGGATGTTGACTCGCTACTCGGTGAGAGGAAGGAGGTCTCGTCGCTCGAGACACGAGCACCGGTTCGGAAGGGCCATAACTTTTGATCCGACCGTTGGATACCCCTCAAATTTTTACGGGAGTTTCCGGACTATTTGTTTTCCTTGCGAGTAGATGTTGAATCGCTACTCGGTGATGAGGAGGTCTCGTTGTTCGAGACTAGAGTACGGGTTCGGAAATGCCATAACTTTAGATCCGACAGTTGGATCTCCCTTAAATTTTGCAAGGGTTTCGCGACATTGTTTTCCTTGGGGTGGATGTGGAATCGCTACTTGGTGAGGCGGAGTTCTCGTCGCTCGAGACAGGATCAGCGGTTGGACCAGTGCCTATAACTTTTGATCCGACCGTTGGATCTCCCTTAAATTTTTACAGGAGTTTCGGACGTTTGTTTTCCTTGGGTGGATGTGGAATCGCTACTCGGTGATAGGGAGGTCTCGTCGCTCGAGACCCGGGTGCAAGGATTGGGAAGTGCTATAACTTTAGATCGGCCAGATTGGATCCCCCTCAAATTTTTACGGGAGTTTCAGCATTGTTTTCCTTGGGGTGGATGTTGGAATCGCCATTCGGTGATAAGGAGGTCTTGTCGCTCGAGACCGAGTGCGGAGTTCGGAAAGGCCCATAACTTTAGATCCGGCCAGTGGGATCTCCTTAATTTTTTACGGGGAGTTTCCGACCTGATGTTTTCCTTGGGGTGGATGTTGAATCATTCGGTGGGAGGAGGTCTCATCGTTCGAGACCCGAGTAACTTGGTTCGAAAGGGCCCTAAACTTTTGATCCATAGTTGGATCTCCCTCGAATTTTACCGGGAGTTTCGGTGTTGTTTTCCTTGGGGTGGATGTTGACTCGCTACTCGGTGAGGAGGAGGTCGTTGCTTGAGGCCGTCTGCAAGGTTCGGGAATTGGCAATATCTTTTGATGAAGCGGTTGGATCTCCTTAGAATTTTAACAAGAGTTTCGCGCACTTGTTTTCCTTGGGATGGATGTGGAATCGCTACTCGGCGAGGGGGAGGTCTCGTCGCTCGAGACAGCAACGGTTCGGCCAGTATAACTCTTGATCCGACCTGTTGGATCTCTCTTAAATTTTAAAGGAGTTTCGGACGCCCTGTTTTCTTGGGATAGATGTGGAATCGCTACTCGGCGAGGGAGGGTCGTCGCTCGAGACAGAGTTCCAATTGGAAAGAGGCATAACTTTTGATCGGCGTTGGATCCCCCTCAAATTTTCACGGGAGTTTCCCGGATCTGTTTTCCTTGGGTAGATGTTGAATCGCTCCTCGGTGAGAATCGGAGGTCTTGTCGCTCGGGACCGTTCATCAGGTTCGGAAAGCTGCCATAACTTTAGATCACGGCCAGTTGGATCACTCTAAAATTTTCCGGGAGTTTCGGACAGCGATGTTTTCCTTGGAGTCGATGTTGAATCGCTCCTCGGTGTGGACGGAGGTCTCGTCGCTCGAGACCGTGCGAATCGGTTCGAAAGGGCCTAAACTTTTGATCGGCCAGTTGGATCTCCCTAAACTTTTCACAGGAGTTTCCCGGAGCCATTTGTTTTCCTTGGAGTAGATGTTGAATCGCTCTCGGTGAGGAGGAGGTCTGCGTCGCTCGAGACAGTGCTTAGGTTCGGAAACGGGCTATAACTCTTGATCGGGCCGTTGGATCCTCCCAACTTTTACAGGAGAGTTTCAGAGAGTTGTTTTCCTTGGGGTAGATGTGGAATCCCTCTGAGGGAGTTTGGGGACTTGGCCAAGGCTAACTCTTGATCACCGTTGGATCTCTCTTAAATTTTAAAAAGAGTTTCCGGACGCTGTTTTTCTTGGGATAGATGTGGAATCGCTACTCGGCGAGGAGGGGGTCTCGTCGCTCGAGACCAGAGTTCCAATTGGAAAGGGCTATAACTTTTGATCTGACCGTTGGATCTCCGTCAAACTTTTACACGAGTTTCCAGATGCTGTTTTCCTTGGAGTAGATGTTGAATCGCCATTCGGTGAGAATGAGGTCTTGTCGCTCGAGACCAGTGTACCGGTTCGAAAAGGCCATAACTTTAGATCCGACCGTGGGATCTCCCTTAATTTTTACCGGGAGTTTCCCGACGATGTTTTCCTTGGAGTCGATGTTGAATCGCTACTCGGTGAGGAGGAGGTCTCATCGTTCGAGACCAGTGTACTGGTTCGAAAGGGCCATAAATTTTGATCCCACCGTTGGATATCCCTCAAACTTTACACGAGTTTCCGGGCCAGTTGTTTTCCTTGGAGTAGATGTTGAATCGCTACTCGGTGAGGAGGGGTCTCGTTGCTTGAGACACGGAGTTCGGAAGGGCAACACTTTGATCCGGCCGTTGGATCTCCCTTAAATTTTAACAAGAGTTTCGCGAGTTGTTTTCCTTGGGATAGATGTGGAATCGCTACTCGGCGAGGAGGAGGTCTCGTCGCTCGAGACCAGAGTACCGGTTCGACCGGGCTATAACTCTTGATCCCACCGTTGGATCTCTCTTAAATTTTAAAAAGAGTTTCCGGACGCTGTTTTTCTTGGGATAGATGTGGAATCGCTACTCGGCGAGGAGGGGGTCTCGTCGCTCGAGACCAGAGTTCCAATTGGAAAGGGGCCCTATAACTTTTGATCGGCCAGATTGGATCTCGGTCAAACTTTTACACGAGTTTCCGGATCGTTGTTTTCCTTGGAGTAGATGTTGAATCGCCCTTCGGTGAGAATGAGGTCTTGTCGCTCCGAGACCGGAATTCCGGTTCGAAAAGGGCCATAACTTTAGATCCGACTAGTTGGATCCTCTAAAATTTTCACGGGAGTTTCGGACGATGTTTTCCTTGGAGTCGATGTGGAATCGCTACTCGGTGAGTAGGAGGTCTCGTCGTTCGAGACCGAGTATCGGATTTGAACGGCCATAACTTTTGATCCGACTTAGTTGGATCACTCTAGAAATTTTCTCGCGAGTTTCGTGGCGCTGTTTTCCTTGGAGTAGATGTGGAATCGCTCCTCGGTGATGAGGAGGTCTCGTCGCTCGAGACAGAACCCAGGTTCGAAACGGCCATAACTTTTGATCCGTAGTTGGATCTCCCTCAAATTTTAACAAGAGTTTCCGGATCAGTTTTCCGTAGGATAGATGGAATCCGCTACTCGGCGAGGGAGGAGGTCTCGTCGCTTCGGGCGAGAGCTCGGTTCGGTAGGGCCATAACTCTTGATCCAGTTGGATCTCCCTTAAATTTTAAAGGGAATTTCCGAGGACGTTTTTCTTGGATGGATGTGGAATCGCTACTCGGTGAACGGAGGGGGTCGTCGCTCGAGACCAGAGTTCGAATTGGAAAGGGCTATAACTTTTGATCGCGGCCGTTGGATCTCGGTCAAACTTTTGCCGGGTTTCCGATGCTTTTTCCTTGGAGTGGATGTTGAATCGCCATTCGGTGATGAATGAGGTCTTGTCGCTCGAGACCCGATTATTAGCCGGTTCGAAAAAGGCCCTAACTTTAGATCCGAGTGGGATCTCCTCTAATTTTACGGGAGTTTCCGTGATGTTTTCCTTGGAGTCGATGTTGAATCGCTACTCGGTGAGGAGGAGGTCTCGTGTTCGAGACCCGTGTACTTGGGTTCGAAGCTTGCCATATCTTTGATCCTAGTTGGATCTCCCTCGAGCTTTTACGGGGTTTCGTGTGCCTTTATTTTCCTTGGAGTGGATGTTGAATCGCTACTCGGTGAGGTGGGGAGTTCTCCTCGCTTGAGACCCGAAATCCATGGTTGAGTATCTGCCTAAACTTTTGATCGAACGTTGGATCTCCCTCAAATTATTACGGGAGTTTCGGGGCGTATTTTCCTTGGGGTGGATGTGGACTCGCTACTCGGTGATACGGAGGTCTCGTCGCTCGAGACTTGGAGATCACAGGTTCGGAAGTGCCATAACTTTTGATCCCATAGTTGGATCCTCCCTTAAAGTTTTAGAGGAGTTTAAGGGCTTGTTTTTCCTTGGGTGGATGTGGAATCGCTACTCGGTGATCCGGAGGTCTCGTTGTTCGAGACTGAGTTCAAATTGGAAAAGTGCCATATCTTTAGATCTGACAGTTGGATCTCCGTCAATTTACGCGGGTTTCGTGACTCTTTGTTTCCTTGGAGTGGATGTTGAATCGCTACTTGGTGAGACGGAGTTCTTCTCATTCGAGACCGATGCATCGGTTGGAAGTGCCGTAACTTTAGATGCCAAATCGTTGGATCTCCCTCAAATTTTTACGGGAGTTTCAGGACGAGATGTTTTCCTTGGAGTGGGATATTGACTCGCTACTCGGTAGGGAGGAGGTCTCGTCGCTCGAGACAGTGTACGGTTCGGAAGGGCCATAACTTTTGATCCATGCCATTGGATCCCCTCGAGATTTTACAGGAGTTTCCGATATTTGTTTTCCTTGGGGTGGATGTTGAATCGCTACTCGGTGATACGGAGGTCTCGTTGTTTGAGACTAGAGTACGGTGTTCGGAGGCTTGCCATATCTCTTGATCACGTAGGTGGATCTCCTCAAATTTTTTGGGTTTTGCGACAGTTTTTCCTTGGTGGATGTGGAATCGCTACTTGGTGATGCGGAGTTCTCATCGCTCGAGACCAAGCAACGGTTCGGCTCATGTGCCTAAACTTTTGATCACACTTGTTGGATCTCCCTCAAATTTTAAAGGGAGTTTCCGGCAGCTGTTTTCCTTGCGGTGGATGTGGACTCGCTACTTTCCAGTGACGGAGGTCTCGTCGCTCGAGGACAGAGATTCGGGTTGGAAGAGTGCCATATCTTTTGATCGGCCAGAATTTGGATCTCCTCAAATTTTAAAAGGAGTTTCGGGACACTATTTTCCTTGGGGTGGATGTGGAATGGCTACTTGGGTGATACGGAGGTCTCTCGCCTCGAGAGACCCGAAGACAGAGTTCGAGATGTGCCTAAGCTTTTAGATCGTGGCAGTTGGATCTCCCTCAAGATTTTACGGGGGTTTCAGGCCCTTGTTTTCCTTGGAGTGGATGTGGACTCGCTACTCGGTGATCTGAGGTCTCATAGCTCGAGACTGAATGCAGGTTTGGAAGTGCCATAACTTTAGATCCAGATGTTGGATCCCCCTCGAATTTTTACGGGAATTTCGCATTGTTTTCCTTGGGGTGGATGTGGAATGGCTACTCGGTGATACGGAGGTCTCGTTGTTCGAGACTAGAGTCGGGTTCGGAAGCTTGCCATATCTTTAGATCCGGTAGTTGGATCTCCCTCAAATTCTACTGGAGTTTCGCGACACTATTTTCCTTGCGGTGGATGTGGAATCGCTACTCGGTGATAAGGAGGTCGTCTCTCGTAAGACCGAGCAGCGGATTCGGAAGTGCCTAAACTTTTGATCCGATTTGGATCTCTCTCAAAATTTTTAAAGGGTTTCAGGACTTGTTTTCCTTGCGGTGGATGTGGACTCGCTACTCGGCGATACGGAGGTCTCGATAGGTCGAGACTAGAGTACAGGAATTCGGAAGCGCCATATCTTTGAGGTCGGCTAGATTGGATCTCCTCAAATTTTACGGGTTTCGCGACACTATTTTCCTTGGGGTGGATGTGGAATCGCTACTCGGTGATAAGGAGTTCTCATCGCTCGAGGCCGGAGTAACGGTTCGGATGTGCCTTAACTTTTGATCGGCCGTTGGATCTCCTCAAATTTTTCACGGGAGTTTCGGACGGCTGTTTTCCTTGGAGTGGATGTGGAATCGCTACTCGGTGATGAGGAGGGTCTCGTCGCTCGAGACAGGAGCACGGGTTCGGAAGTGCCATAGCTTTAGATCGGTAGTTGGATCCCCCCTCCAAATTTTACACGGGAATTTTTGTTTTCCTTGCGGTGGATGTGGAATCGCTACTCGGTGATACGGAGGTCTCGTTGCTCGAGACAAGAGTCGGGTTCGAGACTGCGCCTAATCTTTTGATCGACTAGTTGGATCTCCCTCAATATTTTGGAGTTTGCGACAGCTATTTTCCTTGGGATGGATGTGGAATCGCTACTTGGTGATCGGAGTTCTCTCGCTCGAGACGGAGCAAGCGGTTGGATGTGCCTAAACTTTTGATCCTAGCGGGTTGGATCTCCCTCAATTTTTACGAGAGGTTTGGGCTAGGTTCGTTTTCCTTGAATGGGTTGTGGACTCGCTACTCGTTTGAGGGTCTCGTCGCTACAAAAAGGGTTCGGAAGTGACATAACTTTAGATCCCAGGATCCTCGAGTTTTAAGGGAAATTTGTTTTCCTTGCGGTGGATGTGGAATGGCTACTCGGTGATACGGAGGTCGTTGTTAGGTGGACTAGAGCACGGAGTTCGGAAGTGCCATATCTTTAGATCAGGCGTAGTTGGATCTCCCTCAAATTTTTGCGGGTTTCGCGACACTATTTTCCTTACAGTGGATGTGGAATCGCTACTTGGTGATACGGAGTTCTCCTCGCTCGAGACCCGAGCAACGGTTCGGATGTGCCTAAACTTTTGATCCGTGTTGGATCTCCCTCAAATTTTACGGGAGTTTCTAGGACTGTTTTTCTTGCAGTGGATGTGGACTCGCTACTCGGTGATACGGAGGTCTCGTTGGTCGAGACTAGGGCAAGAGTTCCGAGCTGCCATATCTTTAGATGAACCAGGTTGGATCTCCCTCAAATTTTTACTTGGAGTTTCGCGTGACATTTTTCCTTGCGAGTGGATGTGGAATCGCTGCTCTGTGATCGGAGTTCTCCTTTTCGAGACTGGAGTACGGGTTCGGATGTGCATACTGTTTTGGTCAGAGGGTTGGATCTCCTCAATTTTTACGAGGGTTTCAGCGACCTTTTGTTTTCCTTTAGGTGGATGTGGACTCGCTGCTCGGTGAGGGTATGGAGGTCTCGTCGCTCGAGACCGAGCACGGGTTCGGAAGTGCCATCACTTTAGATCCGGTTGTTGGATCCCCTCGAATTTTACGGAGATTTCAGCTATTTGTTTTCCTTGCGGTGGATGTGGAATCGCTGCTCGAGTGATTCGGAGGTCTCGTTGTTCGGGAGACTGGAAATGCGGAGTTGGGGCGCCATATCTTTAGGTTTGGATTATTGGATCTCCCTCAAATTCTTGCGAGTTTCGCGACACTATTTTCCTTGCGGTGGATGCTGGAATCGCTACTTGGTGATATGGAGTTCTCCTAAGCTCCAAGGGCCAGGAGCAGCAGTTCGGATGTGCCCTAAACTTTTGATCGCGGGATGGATCTCCCTCAGAATTTTACGGGAGTTTCGGACGGCCTCTTTTTTCCTTGGGGTGTTTGTGGTACTCGCTACTCAGTGATCTGAGGGTCTCAAAATCGCTCGAGACAAGAGCACGGGTTCGGAAGTGCCATAACTTTAGAATCAGGCGTTGGATCCCCCTCAAATTTCTCATGGGTTTAGGCAACTGTTTTCCCTTCAGTGAGTGGATGTGGAATCGCTACTTGGTGATACGGAGGTCTCGTTGTTCGGGACTAGGTCTGGGTTCGAGATGTGCCTATATATCTTTTGATCCGTAGTTGGATCTCCCTCAAATTTTACTGGAGTTTAGGCACTTTTTTCCTTGCGGTGGATGTGGAATCGCTACTTGGTGATACGGGTTCTCCTCGCTCGAGACCCAGGAGCCTTGAGTTGGATGTGCCCTAAACTTTTGATCAGGCATTGTTGGATCTCCCTCAATTTTTCAGAGTTTGGAAAATGTTGTTTTCCTTACGGTGGATGTGGACTCGCTACTCGGTAATGTACGGAGGTCGTTGGTCGAGACTAAGTACGGAGTTCGGGCTGCCATATCTTTAGATCGGCCGTTGGATCTCCCTCAAATTTTCTTGGGTTTCGCGACTCTTATTTTCCTTACGTGGATGTGGAATCGCTCCTTGGTGATACGGAGTTCTCCTCGCTCGAGACCCGAGCAACCCCGGTTCGGATGTGCCTAAACTTTTGATCAGTAGTTGGATCTCCCTCCCAATTTTACGGGAGTTTAGGAAGCTATTTTCCTTGGTGGTTGTGGACTGGTTTTTCTCGGTGATACGAGGTCTGTCGCTCGAGACAAGAGCACGGGTTGGAAGTGCCCATAACTTTAGATCGGCAAGTTGGATCCCCTCAAATTTCGCTAGGAGATTTCCGAAAAATTTGTTTTCCTTACCGGTGGATGTGGAATCGCTACTCGGTGATCCACGGAGGTCTCGTTGTTCGAGACTAGAGTACGGGTTGGGCCTCATATCTTTAGATCAGAATAGTTGGATCTCCTCGAATTTTCACTTGGGGTTGCGACACTATTTTCCTTGGGTGGATGTGGAATCGCTGCAGTGATACGGGAGTTCTCTCGCTCGAGACCCAGTTGAGCAACGGATTCAAGGTATTGCCCTAAACTTTTGATCAAATAGTTGGATCTCCCTCAAATTTTTACGGGGAGTTTCAGGACTGTTTTCCTTGGAGTGGCTATGGACTCGCTACTCGGTGATACGAGGTCTCGTCGCTCGAGACAAGATCACGAGGTTCGGAAGTGCCCATAACTTTAGATCACCTAGTTGGATCCCCCTCAATCCCGAATTTGGGCTTTGTTTTCCTTGCGGTGGATGTGGAATCGCTACTCGGTGATACGGAGGTCTCGTTGTTCGAGACTAGAGTACGAGTTCGGAAGCTCCATATCTTTAGATCGGCCGTTGGATCTCCTCGAATTTTCTTTTGGGTTTAGCGACATCTTTTCCTTGGGTGGATGTGGAATCGCTACTTGGTGATACGGAGTTCTCCTGGCTCGGGGCCGAGGAGCAACCCGGTTCGAGATGTGCCTAAACTTTTGATCCGGCTCGTTGGATCTCCCTCAATTTTACGGGGAGTTTCCGGTGTTGTTTTCCTTGGAGTGGGCAGGACTCGCTGCTCGGTGATACGAGGGTCTCGTCGCTCGAGACAAGGCACGGGTTCGGAAGTGCCATAACTTTAGATCCGGCCGTTGGATCCCCTCAAATTTTTCACGGGAATTTCCGAAGGTTGTTTTTTCCTTGCGGTGGATGTGGAATCGCTACTCGGTGATACGGAGGTCTCGTTGTTCGAGACTAGAGTACGGGTTCGGAGGCTGCCATATCTTTAGATCCGGCCAGTTGGATCTCCCTCAAAATTTTTTGGAGTTTCGCGACACTATTTTCCTTGCGGTGGATGTGGAATCGCTACTTGGTGATACGGAGTTCTCCTCGCTCGAGACCGAGCAACGGTTCGGAGATGTCCCTAAACTTTTGATCGGCCGTTGGATCTCCCTCGAATTTTTACGGGAGTTTCGGGTTTGTTTTCCTTGGAGTGGTTGTGGACTCGCTACTCGGTGATACGGGTCTCGTCGCTCGAGACAAGAGCACGGAGTTCGGAAGTGCCATAACTTTAGATCAACGGTAGTTGGATCCCTCCAAATTTTACGGGAATTTGCGACATTGTTTTCCTTGCGGTGGATGTGGAATCGCTACTCGGTGATACGGAGGTCTCGTTGTTCGAGACTAGAGTACGGGTTCGGAAGCGCCATATCTTTAGATCAGCCAGTTGGATCTCCCTCAAATTTTGGGGTTTCGCGACACTATTTTCCTTGCGGTGGATGTGGAATCGCTACTTGGTGATACGGAGTTCTCCTCGCTCGAGACAGAGCACGGTTCGGATATGTGCCTAAACTTTTGATCGCAGATTTGGATCTCCCTCAAATTTTACGGGGAGTTTCGGACTGTTGTTTTCCTTGCGGTGGATGTGGACTCGCTACTCGGTGATACGGAGGTCTCGTTGTTCGAGACTAGAGTACGGGTTCGGAAGCTGCCATATCTTTAGATCGGCCGTTGGATCTCCCTCAAATTTTTGCGGGTTTCGCGACACTATTTTCCTTGCGGTGGATGTGGAATCGCTACTTGGTGATACGGAGTTCTCCTCCGCTCGAGACCGAGCAGCGGTTCGGATGTGCCTAAACTTTTGATCCGTAGTTGGATCTCCCTCAAATTTTTACGGGGAGTTTCGGACATTTGTTTTTCCTTGGAGTGGTTGTGGACTCGCTACTCGGTGATACGGAGGTCTCGTCGCTCGAGACAAGAGCACGGGTTCGGAAGTGCCATAACTTTAGATCCGGCCGTTGGATCCCCCTCAAATTTTTACGGGAATTTCGGAATTTGTTTTCCTTGCGGTGGATGTGGAATCGCTACTCGGTGATACGGAGGTCTCGTTGTTCGAGACTAGAGTACGGGTTCGGAAGTGCCATATCTTTAGATCCGACCGTTGGATCTCCCTCAAATTTTCTTGGGTTTCGCGACACTATTTTCCTTGCGGTGGATGTGGAATCGCTACTTGGTGATACGGAGTTCTCCTCGCTCGAGACCGAGCAACGGTTCGGATGTGCCTAAACTTTTGATCGTGTTGGATCTCCCTCAAATTTTTACGGAGGAGTTTCGGACGCTGTGTTTTCCTTGCAGGTGGATGTGGACTCGCTACTCGGTGATACGGAGGTCTCGTCGCTCGAGACCCGAGCACGGGTTCGGAAGTGCCATAACTTTAGATCCGGCCAGTTGGATCCCCTCAAATTTTACGGGAATTTCGGACCTTTGTTTTCCTTGCGGTGGATGTGGAATCGCTACTCGGTGATACGGAGGTCTCGTTGTTCGAGACTAGAGTACGGAGTTCGGAGTGCCATATCTTTAGATCCGTAGTTGGATCTCCCTCAAATTTTGCGGAGTTTCGCGACACTATTTTCCTTGCGGTGGATGTGGAATCGCTACTTGGTGATACGGAGTTCTCCTCGCTCGAGACCGGAGCAACGGTTCGGATGTGCCTAAACTTTTGATCGGCCGTTGGATCTCCCTCAAATTTTTACGGGAGTTTCCGGATCTTTGTTTTCCTTGCGGTGGATGTGGACTCGCTACTCGGTGATACGGAGGTCTCGTCGCTCGAGACTAGAGCACGGGTTCGGAAGTGCCATATCTTTAGATCGGCCGTTGGATCCCCTCAAATTTTTCGGAGTTTCGCGACACTATTTTCCTTGCGGTGGATGTGGAATCGCTACTTGGTGATACGGAGTTCTCCTCGCTCGAGACCGAGCAACGGTTCGGATGTGCCTAAACTTTTGATCCGACGGTTGGATCTCCCTCAAATTTTACGGAGGGTTTCAGGACATCTTGTTTTCCTTGGGGTGGGTGTGGACTCGCTACTCGGTGATACGGAGGTCTCGTCGCTCGAGACAAGAGCACGGGTTCGGAAGTGCCATAACTTTAGATCGGCCGTTGGATCCCCTCAAATTTTCGGAAAGGTGTTTTCCTTGCGGTGGATGTGGAATCGCTACTCGGTGATACGGAGTCTCGTCGCTCGAGACCGGAGTACGGGTTCGGAAGTGCCATAACTTTGATCGGAGTTGGATCTCCCTCGAATTTTACGGGGAGTTTCGGGGACTGTTTTCCTTGCGGTGGATGTGGACTCGCTACTCGGTGATATCGAGGTCTCGTCGCTCGAGACCAGAGCACGGGTTCGGAAGTGCCATAACTTTAGATCCGGCGGTTGGATCCCCCTCAAATTTTTACGGGAATTTCGGACATGTTGTTTTCCTTGGGGTGGATGTGGAATCGCTACTCGGTGATACGGAGGTCTCGTTGTTCGAGACTAGAGTACGGGTTCGGAGCGCCATATCTTTAGATCGACAGTTGGATCTCCCTCAAATTTTCTTTGGAGTTTCGCGACACTATTTTCCTTGCGGTGGATGTGGAATCGCTACTTGGTGATACGGAGTTCTCCTCGCTCGAGACCCGAGCCACGGTTCGGATGTGCCTAAACTTTTGATCGGCAGTTGGATCTCCCTCAAATTTTTACGGGAGTTTCGGAGGGTGTTTTCCTTGGAGTGGGTGTGGACTCGCTACTCGGTGATACGGAGGGTCTCGTCGCTCGAGACCGAGCACGGGTTCGGAAGTGCCCTAACTTTAGATCCAATAGTTGGATCCCCTCAAATTTTTACGGGAATTTCGGATTGTTTGTTTTCCTTGCGGTGGATGTGGAATCGCTACTCGGTGATACGGAGGTCTCGTTGTTCGAGACTAGAGTACGGGTTCGGAAGTGCCATATCTTTAGATCCGGTTGGATCTCCCTCAAATTTTTACTGGAGTTTCGCGACTCTATTTTCCTTGCGAGTGGATGTGGAATCGCTACTTGGTGATACGGAGTTCTCCTCGCTCGAGACCCGAGCAACGGTTCGGATGTGCCTAAACTTTTGATCAGACCGTTGGATCTCCCTCAAATTTTTACGGGGAGTTTCGGACGCTGTTTTTCCTTGGAGTGGATGTGGACTCGCTACTCGGTGATATGGAGGTCTCGTTGCTCGAGACTAGAGCACGGGTTCGGAAGTGCCATATCTTTAGATCAGGCCAGTTGGATCCCCTCAAATTTACGGGAATTTGCGCACTGTTTTCCTTTCTGGTGGATGTGGAATCGCTACTCGGTGATACGGAGGTCTCGTTGTTCGAGACTAGAGTACGGGTTCGGAAGCGCCATATCTTTAGATCCGCAGTTGGATCTCCCTCAAATTTTTACGGGGTTTCGCGACACTATTTTCCTTGCGGTGGATGTGGAATCGCTACTTGGTGATACGGAGTTCTCCTCGCTCGAGACCGGAGCAACGGTTCGAGATGTGCCTAAACTTTTGATCAAGGCTTTTGGATCTCCCTCAAATTTTTACGGGGAGTTTCGGACCTTTGTTTTCCTTGCGGTGGATGTGGACTCGCTACTCCGGTGATAGGAGGTCTCGTTGTTCAGAGACCAGAGTACGGGTTCGGAAGCTGCCATATCTTTAGATCCGCCGGGTTGGATCTCCCTCAAATTTTTGCTGGGTTTCGCTGTCACTATTTTCCTTGCGGTGGATGTGGAGATCGCTACTTGGTGATACGGAGTTCTCCTCCTGCGCTCGAGACCGGAGCAACGGTTCGGATGTGCCTAAACTTTTGATCAGGCCGTTGGATCTCCCATCGGGGAGTTCAGGGTTGCCAGCATTGTTTTCCATTTTCCTTGGAGTGGGGCAATTCGTGGACTCGCTACTCGGTGATACGAGGGTCTTCGCTCGAGACAAGAGCACGGGTTCGGAAGTGCCGTAACTTTAGATCCAGTAGATTTGGATCCCCCTCGAAATTTTCGCAGGGAGTTTGCGGGACATTTTTTTCCTTGCGGTGGATGTGGAATCGCTAATCGGTGATACGGAGATCTCGTCGCTCGAGACCGGAGTACTGGTTCGGAAGGGTATCTTTAGATCCGGCCGTTGGATCTCCCTCAAATTTTACGGGGAGTTTCGGACATTTGTTTTCCTTGCGGTGGATGTGGACTCGGCTACTCGGTGATATCGAGGGTCTCGTCGCTCGAGACCCGAGCACGGGTTCGGAAGTGCCATAACTTTAGATCGGGCGTTGGATCACCCTCGAATTTTGCGGGAATTTCCGGACATTTGTTTTCCTCTGTGGATGTGGAATCGCTACTCGGTGATACGGAGGTCTCGTTGTTCGAGACTAGAGTACGGGTTCGGAGGCTTGCCATATCTTTAGATCGGCGTAGTTGGATCTCCCTCGAATTTTCTTGGAGGTTTCGCGACACTATTTTCCTTGCGGTGGATGTGGAATCGCTACTTGGTGATACGGAGTTCTCCTCGCTCGAGACCGGAGCAACGGTTCGGATGTGCCTAAACTTTTTGATCGGTAGGTTGGATCTCCCTCAAATTTTTACGGGGAGTTTCGGATGTTGTTTTCCTTGGAGTGGCTATGGACTCGCTACTCGGTGATCCGAAGGTCTCGTCGCTCGAGACCAGAGCACGGGTTCGGAAGTGCCATAACTTTAGATCCGATAGTTGGATCCCCTCGAATTTTTACAGGGAATTTCGGACACTTTTTTTCCTTGGAGTGGATGTGGAATCGCTACTCGGTGATACGGAGGTCTCGTTGTTCGAGACTAGAGTACGGGTTCGGGGAGTATCTTTAGATAAAATAGTTGGATCTCCCTCAAAATTTTACGGGTTTCGACGACATTGTTTTCCTTGGGTGGATGTGGAATCGCTCTTGGTGATACGGAGTTCTCCTCGCTCAGAGACCGAGCAACGGTTGGATGTGCCTAAACTTTTGGTCAGGGCGAGTTGGATCTCCCTCAGATTTTTACCTAGGGGAGTTTCGAGATCTTTGTTTTCCTTGGAGTGGTGTGGACTCTCTGCTCGGTGATACGGAGGTCTCGTCGCTCGAGACGAGAGCACGGGAGTTCGGAGTGCCATAACTTTAGATCAGAAGCTAGTTGGATCCCCTCCAATTTTACGACGGAATTTCGAAGATTTGTTTTCCTTACGGTGGATGTGGAATCGCTACTCGGTGATACGGAGGTCTCGTTGTTCGAGACTAGAGTACGGGTTGGAGTTTTGCCATATCTTTTAGATCCGGCAGTTGGATCTCCCTCGAATTTTTGCGGGGGTTTCGCGACCTTATTTTCCTTGCAGTGGATGTGGAATCGCTACTTGGTGATACGGAGTTCTCCTCGCTCGAGACCAGAGCAACGGTTCATATGTGCCTAAACTTTTGATCCAGTGGTTGGATCTCCCTCAAATTTTTACGGGAGTTTCGGACGTTGTTTTCCTTGCGGTGGATGTGGACTCGCTACTCGGTGATCCCGGAGGTCTCGTTGTTCGAGACTAGAGTACGGAGTTGGAAGTGCCATATCTTTAGATCGGCCAGTTGGATCTCCCTCAAATTTTTCGGAGTTTTCGCGACACTATTTTCCTTGCGAGTGGATGTGGAATCGCTACTTGGTGATACGGAGTTCTCCTCGCTCGAGACCGAGCAACGGTTCGGATGTGCCTAAACTTGTGATCCGAGTTGGGTCTCCCTCTTTACGAGGGAGTTTGTTTTCATTAGTTGGATCCCCTCGCAAATTGTTACGGGAGTTTCCAAAGATCGGTTGTTTTCCTTGCGGTGGATGTGGAATCGCTACTCGGTGATACGGAGATCTCGTCGCTCGAGACCAGAGTACGGGTTCGGAAGTGCATAGCTGTAGATCCGGCCGTTGGATCTCCCTCAAATTTTTACGGGAGTTTCGGACGTTGTTTTCCTTGCGGTGGATGTGGACTCGCTACTCGGTGATATGGAGGTCTCGTCGCTCGAGACCGAGCACGGGTTCGGAAGTGCCATAACTTTAGATCCGCCGTTGGATCCCCTCCAAATTTTTACGAGGAATTTCCGGAATGTTGTTTTCCTTGCGGTGGATGTGGAATCGCTACTCGGTGATACGGAGGTCTCGTTGTTCGAGACTAGAGTGCGGGTTCGGAAGTGCCATATCTTTAGATCCAAATGGTTGGATCTCCCTCAAATTTTTGCGGGTTTCGCGACACTATTTTCCTTGCGGTGGATGTGGAATCGCTACTTGGTGATACGGAGTTCTCCTCGCTCGAGACCCGAGCAACGGTTCGGATGTGCCTAAACTTTTGATCAAACAGTTGGATCTCCCTCAAATTTTTACGGGGAGTTTCGGATGTTTGTTGTTTTCCTTGGGTGGATGTGGACTCGCTACTCGGTGATACGGAGGTCTCGTCGCTCGAGACCGGAGCACGGGTTCGGAAGTGCCATAACTTTAGATCCGATAGTTGGATCCCCCTCAAATTTTTACGGGAATTTCCGAGACTTTGTTTTCCTTGCAGTGGATGTGGAATCGCTACTCGGTGATACGGAGGTGTCGTTGTTCGAGACTAGAGTACGGGTTCGGAGGTGCCATATCTTTAGATCAGAAGGGGTTGGATCTCCCTCAAATTTTTACGGGATTTCGGACCTTGTTTTTTCCTTGGAGTGGATGTGGAATCGCTACTCGGTGATACGGAGGTCTCGTCGCTCGAGACCCCGGAGTGCGGGTTCGGAAGTGCCATAACTTTAGATTCGGCAGTTGGATCCCCCTCAAATTTTACCAGAGGGGTTTAGGACGTGGTTTTCCTTGGAGTGGATATGGAATCGCTAATCGGTGATACGGAGATCTCGTCGCTCAGAGACCCGGGTCGTGTTTTAGATCCGGCAGTTGGATCTCCCTCAAATTTTTACGGGGAGTTTCCGGGCCATTTGTTTTCCTTGCGGTGGATGTGGACTCGCTACTCGGTGATATGGAGGTCTCGTCGCTCGAGACCGAGGCACGGGTTCGGAAGTGCCATAACTTTAGATCCGGCCAGTTGGATCCCCCTCAATTTTTACGGGAATTTCGGGAATTTTGTTTTCCTTGCGGTGGATGTGGAATCGCTACTCGGTGATACGGAGGTCTCGTTGTTCGAGACTAGAGTACGGGTTCGGAGCTGCCATATCTTTAGATCCGCGGTTGGATCTCCCTCAAATTTTGCTGGGTTTCGCGACACTATTTTCCTTGCGGTGGATGTGGAATCGCTGCTTGGTGATACGGAGTTCTCCTCGCTCGAGACCGAGCAACGGTTCGGATGTGCCTAAACTTTTGATCCGTAGTTGGATCTCCCTCAAATTTTTTACGGGGAGTTTCGGAGTTTGTTTTCCTTGCGGTGGATGTGGACTCGCTACTCGGTGATACGGAGGTCTCGTCGCTCGAGACCGAGCACGGGTTCGGAAGTGCCATAACTTTAGATCGGCCAGTTGGATCCCCCTCAAATTTTTACGGGGAATTTCCGGACTGCTGTTTTCCTTGCGGTGGATGTGGAATCGCTACTCGGTGATACGGAGGTCTCGTTGTTCGAGACTAGAGTACGGGTTCGGAGCTGCCATATCTTTAGATCCGGCCAGTTGGATCTCCCTCAAATTTTCGCGGGTTTCGCGACACTATTTTCCTTGCGGTGGATGTGGAATCGCTACTTGGTGATACGGAGTTCTCCTCGCTCGAGACCCGAGCACGGTTCGGATGTGCCTAAACTTTTGATCCGTAGTTGGATCTCCCTCAAATTTTACGGGGAGTTTCGGGCCTTTGTTTTCCTTGGGGTGGCTGTGGACTCGCTACTCGGTGATACGGAGGTCTCGTCGCTCGGAGACCGAGCACGGGTTCGGAAGTGCCATAACTTTAGATCCGCCGTTGGATCCCCTCAAATTTTTACGGGGAATTTCAGGACGGTTGTTTTCCTTGCGGTGGATGTGGAATCGCTACTCGGTGATACGGAGGTCTCGTTGTTCGAGACTGAATGCGGGTTCGGAAGCTTGCCATATCTTTAGATCCGGCAGTTGGATCTCCCTCAAATTTTACTATGGAGTTTCGCGACACTATTTTCCTTGCGGTGGATGTGGAATCGCTGCTTGGTGATACGGAGTTCTCCTCGCTCGAGACCGAGCAGCGGTTCGTATGTGCCTAAACTTTTGATCAAGCGATTGGATCTCCCTCAAATTTTACGGGAGTTTCGGACATTTGTTTTCCTTGCAGTGGATTTGGACTCGCTACTCGGTGATCTGGAGGTCTCGTTGTTCGAGACTAGAGTACGGGTTAGGGAAGTGCCATATCTTTAGATGACCAGTTGGATCTCCTCAAATTTGAATTTTCCCGGGTTTAGGGATGCTATTTTCTTTCGATTGAATTTGGAATCCCTCCCGGTGGTAATGTGGAGGCCTCCTCGCTGGAGACCGAGAACGGTTCGAGATGTGCCATATCTTTAGATCCAGGCTGATGTTGGATCTCCCTCAAATTGTTATGGAGTTTGGACGCTATTTTTCCTTGGGGTGGATGTTGACTCACTACTCGATGATACGGGGTCTCATCGCTCGAGACTAGAGCACGGGTTCGGAAGTGCCATAACTTTAGATCCGGCCCAGTTGGATCCCTCAGAATTTTTACGGGGAGTTTCGGACGCTATTTTCCTTACGATGGATGTGGAATCACTAATAGGTGATACGGAGATCTCGTCGCTCGAGACCGGAGCACGGGTTCGGATGTGCATAGCTTTAGATCCCGTAGTTAGATTCCCTCAAAATTTTTTACGGGGGGTTTCGGAATAGTTGTTTTCCTTCCAGGTGGATGTGGACTAATTACTCGGTGATATGAGTGGTCGTCGCTCGAGACGAGCACAGGTTCGGAAGTGCCCTAACTTTAGATCCGGCCAGTTGGATCCCCTCCAATTTTTTGGGAATTTCCGGGCCAGTGTTTTCCTTACGAGTGGATGTGGAATCGCTACTGCGGTGATCACAAGAGGGGGTCATCGTTGTTCGAGACTAGAGTGGGGTTCGGGCTTGCCATATCTTTTCGTCGGTAGTTGGATCTCCTCAAATTTTTACGGGAGTTTCGCGACCCTATTTTCCTTAAAAGTGGATGTGGAATCGCTGCTTGGTGATACGGAGTTCTCCTGGCTCGAGACGGCAACGGTTTGAGATGTTGCCTTAACTTTTTAGATAAAATAGTTGGATCTCCCTCAGATTTTTCAGGAGTTTCCGGGCCTTGTTTTCCTTCGAAGTGGGATGTGGACTCCGTACTCGGTAATCTGGGAGGTCACCAAAGCTCAGAGACCGAGCACAGGAGTTAGGAATTGCCGTAACTTTAGATCCGGCGGTTGGATCCCCTCAATTTTACGAAGGGAATTTCAGGGCCACTTTGTTTTCCTTGCAGTGGATGTGGAATCGCTGCTGGGTGATACGGAGGTCCCGTTGTTCGAGACCTGAAGTACGGGTTGGGGCTGCCATATCTTTCGTCCAGAACAGTTGGATCTCCCTCAATTTTCAGGAAACTTTCGTACCTTTTTTCCATGAGTGGATGTGAATCCAGCCACTACCATGTCATCGGAGTCCACGTCGATCTCAGACTGGGGTGTGCGGGTTACCAGGAAGTGCCATATCACTGGATAGGCACCGTTCAAGGATCCCCCCCAGAATTTTGCCACCTCCAGTTTGTATGCAGCTACACTTTCCAGTAATTGGATGTGCAGCCAATTACTTGTGATCTGCGGAAGATCTAACTTCAGCCGAGACAGATATGGGTTAGAGCTTTGCAAAACTGCATTCATGCCCTTTGAGATCTCCCTCAGACCACTGAAGGTTTCGGACTGTTTTCATGCGAGTGGATGTGGAATCGCTACTCGGTGATACGGAGGTCTCGTCGCTCGAGACCAGAGCTTGGTTCGGAAGTGCCATACTCTTTAGATTCGGCCGTTGGGATTGACTCTCAAATTTTTACGGGAGTTTCGAGATGTTTGTTTTCCTTGAGGTGGATATGGACTCGCTCCTCGGTGATCTGGAGATCCCGTTTGCTTGAGACTAAATTACTGAGGTTCGGAAGATGCAATAACCGTAGTCAGGCCGTTTGGATCTCCCTCGAATTTTTTTTAAAGTTTTGCGACATTTTCCTGGCAGTGGATCTGGAGATCTTTACTTGGTGATACGGATTCTCTGCCTTGAGACCGGAGTACGATTCGTATGTGCCTAACCTTTGGTCCGATTTGTTGGATCTCTCTCAAATTTTTACGAGGAGTTTCGGAGCTGTTTTCCTTGCAGTGGATGTGGACTCGCTACTAGGTGATGTGGAGGTCTCGTAGCTCGAGACCGGTGTACGGGTTCGGAAGTGCCGTAACTTTAGATTCGGCCGTTGGATCTCCCTCAAATTTTACGGGAGTTTCAGGACGCTGTTTTCCTTGCAGTGGATGTGGAATCGCTACTCGGTGATAAGGAGATCTCGTCGCTCGGGACTAGACGGGTTCGGGAGTGCCTTAACTTTAGATCCGGCCAGTTTGGATCTCCCTCAAATTTTGCGGGAGTTTCGCGACCATTTTTCCTTAAAGTAGATGTGGAATCGCTACTCGGTGTGGGGAGGTTCTCCTTCGAGACGGAGCAAGTCTGGTTCGGAATTGCCAACTTTTGATCCGAGCGTTGGATCTTCCTCGAATTTTTACGGGGAGTTTCGGGGTGGCATTTTCCTTCGCTAGATGTGGCATCGCTACTCGTTGATACGGAGATTTGGCGTAACGATAAAGCTTTTGGGACAGTGCCGCCACATCAGATCAAGCGTTGGATCACCTCAAATTTTACAGGAATTTCAAGAAATGGTTGCCTTCCAAAATTGGATGCGGTCATCACTCTACGAACAATCGGAGGTCTAGTTGGTTGAGACTAAAATCTGAGTTGGGCTGCCATATCTTTAGAATTGTATTCTGTGGGCGTTGGATTCTCCTCAAATTTTAACGGGGTTTAGGGCATTTCTTTTCTTCGATGGATGTGCGATCATCTTTGGCAATCTGGAGTTCTCCTCTTTCAAGACTGGGCTCATGATTCGGATGTGCCTAAACTTTTTGATCCGTAGATTTGAGTCCCTCAAAAGTTACTAAGGAGTTTAGGAAATGGCTGCTCGCCAAAGATAGTACGTGCCCACGTTACGCCTTTCGATTGATACTGAGTCTGATTGCAACGGGACATAAGCCGATTCCGAAAAAGATTATGCAGATCGTGAAGCTGGAGTCCCTCAGATTTTCAGAAATTCCGGACAAAGGCTGACCTAACATAAGCTGGATGTGGAATGTGCCTCAGGTGATGCGGGTCGTTGGTTGAGACTGGAGAACCCCAGGTTGAGCGCCATATCTTTAAAGTCGGGCAGTTGGATCTCCCTCAAATTTTCTGAGGCTTTCGGACCTTGTTTTGCTATGATGGAGTGCCTGAATGGCTTTCTCATTTGATACGGAGGTCTCGTGGCTCGAGATAGTGTCTCTGGGATGGGAAGTGCCATAACTTTAGATTGAAATGATTGGATCCCCTCAGAATTTTTACGGAAATTTAGGACTTGACTCATTTTCTTGTAGGTGGATGTGGACATTTCTATTCGGTGATACGGAGATGTCGCTGGGACCGGAGCACGAGTTGGAAGTGCCTAACTTTAGGTCGGCTAGTTGGATCTCCTATAAATTTTTCGGAGTTTTCGCGGCCACTATTTTCCTTGAGTGGATGTGGAGTCGCTACTCGAGTGGAAATACGGGATCTCGTTGCTTAAGACACAGCAACCCCGGGTTCATATGTGCCACATCTTTAGATCAGATTAGTTGGATCTCCCTCAAATTTTACTGGGAGCTTCAGACTACCATGTTTTCTTTGGTAGAGTGCATGTGGAATGGGTGCTCTCGGTTATATGGAGGTCTCGTTCTTGAGACTCAATGTACGGGTTCCAGAGAAATGCCATAACTTTAGATTCGGCAGGTGTGGATCCCCTCAAAGTTTACGAAGGTTGGTCAGGACCTGTTTTCCTTGTCAGTGGATGTGGATCGCTAATCGGTGATCTGGAGATCTCGTCGCTTGGGACCCGAGTTCAGGGTTCGGAAGTGCCTTAAGCTGTAGATCCGGCCGTTGGATCTCTCAGGCCCACTTTACGGGATTTTCGGCTATTTGTTTTTCTTGCATTGGATGTGGACTCATTACTCGGTGATATGGAGGTCGTTGCTCAGGCCCGAACACGGGATTCGGAATGTGCTTTACTGGAATCAAGCCGTTGGATCCCCTCCACGATTTTCGAAGAAATTTCAGATGTTTTTCTTGCAGTGGATATGGAATCATCTACTAGATGTCTTAGGAGTCCGATGTTCAAGACTAGATGCGGAGTTTGGGGCACATATCTTGTGGATCCGCCAGTTGGATCTCCCTCGAATTTGCCAGGTTTGTGACACTGTTTTCCTTGAGGTGGATGAGGAATCGCTACTTAGTGTCTGGAGTTCTCTCGCTCGAGAACCGGAGCACGGTTCGGATGTGCCTAAACTTTTTGATCCGTAGTTGACCTGTTGAGATTTTCGGGAGTTTAGGACATTTGTTTTTCCTTTGCAGTGGATGTGGACTCACTACTCAGTATCTGAGGAGGTCTCGTCGCTTTCGAGACAGAAGCAGGTTCAGAAGTGCCATAACTTTAAATCAACCGTTTGGATCCCCTCCAAATATTACTAGGAGATTTCTGGACGGTTTGTTTTCCTTGTAGTGGATGTTGAATCTGCTACTCGGTGATCTGGAGGTCTCGTTGTTCGAGACTAAATCGGGTTCGGAAGCGCCATATCTTCAGATCCGACAGTTGGATCTCCCTGGAATTTTTGCTGGGTTTGTGACACTATTTACCATTTAGATGGATGTGGAATCGCTGCTTGGTGATACGGAGTTCTCCTCGCTCGAGACAGGCACGGTTGCATGTGCTTTAAACTTCTGCTCGTTGGATCTCCCTCAGATTTTCGGGAGTTTCGGTGTTTGTTTTCCTTAGGAGTAGAGGGTATGGATCTCGCTACTATTGTCTTGAGGTCTCGCTCGAGACAACATGAATTGGAAGTGCCATAGCTTTAGATCAGGCTGGTTAGGATCCCTCTAAATTTTTACGGAAATTCAGCTGTTTTTCCTTGAGGTGGATTGTGGAATCGCTACTCGGTGCTACGGATGTGCGTTGTTCGAGGCTTAGAGTCGGGTTGAGCGCCATATCTTTCGTCATGCAGTTAGATCTCCTCAAATTTTTTTGGATTTTCACGAGCTTATTTTCCTTGCTACAGTGGATGTGGGCTCAACTGCTTGGTGATACGGAGTTCTCCTGCTTTCGAGACAAGAACAACGGTTCGTATGTGCCCTAACTTTGATCAAATAGTTGGATTCTCTCCAAATTTTTACGAAGGAGTTTAGGACATTTGTTTTCTTCTGATCGGCTGCATTAGTTCCTTTCTCGGTGTCTAGATGCGATAACAAGACTGAAACACAGTTCGGAAGATCTGCACTAACTTTAGATCAGTAGTTGGATCTATCAAGTACTAGAGGAATTTAAAAGCTGTTTTCATGAGTGGATGTGGAATGTAACACCTCTGGGTGATACGGAGGTCGTTATTTCGAGACTGAGTACGGAGTTAGGAGGCATATCTTTGATCCGTATTTGGAATATCCCAAAAATTTTCTCTTGTAAGAGTTTAATGAAACTTTTCTTTCCTTACGGTGGATGTAGAATCGCTGCTGGGTGATACGGAGTTCTCACCAAACTCAGACCCAGGAGCAATGATTCAGGATATTTTCAAACTTTTTGATCAAATGGTTGGATTTTCCTCACATTTTTACGAAGGTTTCGACATTTGTTTTCATAAGAGTCGGCTGTGGACTCAATACTCGTTGATACAAGGTCTCGTCGGCTTGAGACAAAACCTGGTTCGGAAGTGCCATAACTTTAGATCGGCCAGGTGGATCTGCCCTCAGAATTTTAAATTTCGGGAATGTTTTTCCTTCAGGTGGATGTGGAATTGTTTCTTTTCGGTGATTACGGAGTGTCTGGTTGTTAGAGACTAGAAATCACAGATTCGGAAAAAGGCTGCCATATCTTTAAGATCACCGACGGTTGGATCTCCTCAAATTTATTTGAGTTCTTGAAGGACTATTTTCCTTGGAGTCGGATGTTGATTCAACACCACTTGGAAGCAATCGGAGTTCTCCTCGCTCAGACCTGGAGGCTCATGGACTGGGATGTCTTTAAACTTTTGATCGTAGTTGGATCTCATTCAAATTTTTACGAAGGGAGTTTCCGGGCCAGTTTGTTTTCCTTGGAGTAGATGTGGACTCGCTACCTCGGTGATCACAGAGGTCTCGTCGCTCGAGACTGAGCTCACCAATTCGAGAAGTGCCATAACTGCGTCAGCTAGTTGGATCCCCTCAAATTTTTACAGGAATTTCCGGATGCTTTGTTTTCCTTGCAGTGGATGTGGAATCGCTACTCGGTGATACGGAGAGTCTCGTTGTTCGAGACGTGCGGAGTTCGAGCGCCATATCTTTTCACAAAAAAGATCCGACCGTTGGATCTCCCTCAAATTTTTACTGGAGTTTCGCGACA
>JAGMVL010001084.1:0-110378 GCA_019202695.1 Populus x sibirica
CGCTCGAGACAAGAGTAAGGGTTCCGAAGTGCCATAACTTTAGATCCGACCGTTGGATCTCCCTCAAATTTTTACAGGAGCTTTCGAACCTTGTTTTCCATGGAGTGGATGTGGAATCGCTACTCGTTGATACGGAGGTCTCGTCGCTCGAGACAAGAGTAAGGGTTCCGAAGTGCCATAACTTTAGATCCGACCGTTGGATCTCCCTCAAATTTTTACAGAGAGCTTTCGAACCTTGTTTTCCATGGAGTGGATGTGGAATCGCTACTCGTTGATACGGAGGTCTCGTCGCTCTGAGACCGAGTACGAGTTCGGAAGTGCCATAACTTTAGATCCGACGTTGGATCTCCCTCAAATATTTACAGGAGTTTCCCGGACGCTATTTTCCTTGCGGTGGATGTGGAATCGCTACTCGGTGATAGGGAGGTCTCGTCGCTCGAGACAAGAGTAAGGGTTCCGAAGTGCCATAACTTGAGATCCGACCGTTGGATCTCCCTCAAATTTTTACGGGAGCTTTCGAACCTTGTTTTCCATGGAGTGGATGTGGAATCGCTACTCGTTGATACGGAGGTCTCGTCGCTCGAGACCGAGTACGGGTTTGGAAGTGCCATAACTTTAGATCCGACCGTTGGATCTCCCTCAAATTTTTACAAGAGTTTCCGAACGTTGATTTCCTTGTAGTAGAGGTGGAGTCGCTACTCGGTGAGGCGGAGGTCTCGGTGCTCAGGCCGGAGTACCGGTGTGGAAAGTGCATGACTTTTGATCCGATCGTTGGATCTCGTCAAATTTTTACAAGAGTTTCCTGGACGCTATTTTCTTTGAAGTTTATGTGGAATCGCTACTCGGTGATGTGGAGGTCTCGTCGCTCGAGACCGGAGTACGGGTTCGGAAGTACCATAATTGTAGATCCAACGAGTTGGATCTCCCTCAAATTTTTACGGGAGTTTCCGGACGTCGTTTTCCTTGTAGTGGATGTGGACTCGCTACTTGGTGATACGGAGGTCTCGTCGCTCGAGACAAGAGTACGGGTTCGGAAGTGCCATAACTTTAGATTCGATCGTTGGATCTCCCTCAAATTTTTACGGGAGTTTCCAGGACTGTTTTCCGTGCGGTGGATGTGGAATCGCTACTTGGTGATACGGAGGTCTCGTCGCTCGAGACAAGAGTAAGGGTTCCGAAGCGCCATAACTTTAGATCCGACCGTTGGATCTCCCTCAAATTTTTACGGGAGTTTCCGGACGCTATTTTCCTTGCAGTGGATGTGGAATCGCTACTCGGTGATAGGGAGGTCTCGTCGCTCGAGACAAGAGTAAGGGTTCGAAGTGCCATAACTTTAGATCCGACCGTTGGATCTCCCTCAAATTTTTACGAGAGCTTTCGAACCTTGTTTTCCATGGAGTGGATGTGGAATCGCTACTCGTTGATACGGAGGTCTCGTCGCTCTAGACCCAGAGTACGGGTTCGGAAGTGCCATAACTTTAGATCCGATCGTTGGATCTCTCTCAAATTGTACAAGAGTTTCCGGACTGTTTTCCGTGCGGTGGATGTGGAATCGCTACTTGGTGATACGGAGGTCTCGTCGCTCGAGACAAGAGTAAGGGTTCCGAAGCGCCATAACTTTAGATCCGACCGTTGGATCTCCCTCAAATTTTTACAAGGAGTTTCCGGACGCTATTTTCCTTGCAGTGGATGTGGAATCGCTACTCGGTGATAGGGAGGTCTCGTCGCTCGAGACAAGAGTAAGGGTTCCGAAGTGCCATAACTTTAGATCCGACCGTTGGATCTCCCTCAAATTTTTACAGGAGCTTTCGAACCTTGTTTTCCTTGTAGTGGATGTGGAATCGCTACTCGTTGATACGGAGGTCTCGTCGCTCTCGAGACAGAGTACGGGTTTGGAAGTGCCATAACTTTAGATCCGACCGTTGGATCTCCCTCAAATTTTTACAAGAGTTTCCGAACGCTTGTTTTCCGTGCGAGTGGATGTGGAATCGCTACTTGGTGATACGGAGGTCTCGTCACTCGAGACAAGAGTAAGGGTTGGAAAGTGCCATAACTTTAGATCCGATCGTTGGATCTCCCTCAAATTTTTACGAGAGTTTCCGGACGCTATTTTCCTTGGAGTGGATGTGGAATCGCTACTCGGTGATAGGGAGGTCTCGTCGCTCGAGACAAGAGTAGTGGTTCGGAAGTGCCATAACTTTAGATCCGACCGTTGGATCTCCCTCAAATTTTTGAGGAGCTTCCGGACCTTGTTTTCCATGGAGTGGATGTGGAATCGCTACTCGTTGATACGGAGGTCTCGTCGCTCGAGACAAGAGTAAGGGTTCGGAAGTGCCATAACTTTAGATCCGACCGTTGGATCTCCCTCAAATTTTTAGGAGCTTTCGAACCTTGTTTTCCATGGAGTGGATGTGGAATCGCTACTCGTTGATACGGAGGTCTCGTCGCTCTAGACCAGAGTTCGAGTTCGGAAGTGCCATAACTTTAGATCCGACCGTTGGATCTCCCTCAAATTTTTACAGGAGTTTCCGGACGCTATTTTCCTTGCAGTGGATGTGGAATCGCTACTCGGTGATAGGGAGGTCTCGTCGCTCGAGACAAGAGTAAGGGTTCCGAAGTGCCATAACTTTAGATCCGACCGGTTGGATCTCCCTCAAATTTTTACAAGAGCTTTCGAACCTTGTTTTCCATGGAGTGGATGTGGAATCGCTACTCGTGTGATACGGAGGTCGTCGCTCGAGACCGGAGTACGGGTTTGGAAGTGCCATAACTTTAGATCCGACCGTTGGATCTCCCTCAAATTTTTACAAGAGTTTCCGAACGTTGATTTCCTTGGAGTGGAGGTGGAGTCGCTACTCGGTGAGGGGAGGTCTCGGTGCTCGGGACGGAGTACGGTGTGGAAAGTGCATGACTTTTGATCCGATCGTTGGATCTCTCTCAAATTTTTACAAGAGTTTCCGGACGCTATTTTCTTTGAAGTTTATGTGGAATCGCTACTCGGTGATGCGGAGGTCTCGTCGCTCGAGACCAGAGTACGGGTTCGGAAGTACCATAATTGTAGATCCAACAGTTGGATCTCCCTCAAATTTTTACAGGAGTTTCCGGACGCTGTTTTCCTTGGAGTGGATGTGGAATCGCTACTTGGTGATACGGAGGTCTCGTCGCTCGAGACAAGAGTAAGGGTTCGAAGCGCCATAACTTTAGATCCGACCGTTGGATCTCCCTCAAATTTTTACGGGGAGTTTCCGGACGCTATTTTCCTTGAAGTGGATGTGGAATCGCTACTCGGTGATAGGGAGGTCTCGTCGCTCGAGACAAGAGTAAGGGTTCGAAGTGCCATAACTTTAGATCCGACCGTTGGATCTCCCTCAAATTTTTACGAGAGCTTTCGAACCTTGTTTTCCATGGAGTGGATGTGGAATCGCTACTCGTTGATACGGAGGTCTCGTCGCTCGAGACAAGAGTAAGGGTTCGAAGTGCCATAACTTTAGATCCGACCGTTGGATCTCCCTCAAATTTTTACGAGAGCTTTCGAACCTTGTTTTCCATGGAGTGGATGTGGAATCGCTACTCGTTGATACGGAGGTCTCGTCGCTCGAGACCCAGAGTACGAGTTCGGAAGTGCCATAACTTTAGATCCGACCGTTGGATCTCCCTCAAATTTTTACAAGAGCCTTCCGAACCTTGTTTTCCATGGAGTGGATGTGGAATCGCTACTCGTTGATACGGAGGTCTCGTCGCTCGAGACCGCAGTACGGGTTGGAAGTGCCATAACTTTAGATCCGATCGTTGGATCTCCCTCAAATTTTTACAAGAGTTTCCGACGTTGTTTTCCTTGGAGTGGATGTGGAATCGCTACTTGGTGATACGGAGGTCTCGTCGCTCGAGACAAGAGTAAGGGTTCGAAGCGCCATAACTTTAGATCCGATCGTTGGATCTCCCTCAAATTTTTACGGGAGTTTCCGGACGCTATTTTCCTTGCGAGTGGATGTGGAATCGCTACTCGGTGATAGGGAGGTCTCGTCGCTCGAGACAAGAGTAAGGGTTCCGAAGTGCCATAACTTTAGATCCGACCGTTGGATCTCCCTCAAATTTTTACAGGAGCTTTCGAACCTTGTTTTCCATGGAGTGGATGTGGAATCGCTACTCGTTGATACGGAGGTCTCGTCGCTCGAGACAAGAGTACGGGTTCGGAAGTGCCATAACTTTAGATCCGATCGTTGGATCTCCTCTCAAATTTTACAAGAGTTTCCGGACCTTGTTTTCCGTGGAGTGGATGTGGAATCGCTACTTGGTGATACGGAGGTCTCGTCGCTCGAGACAAGAGTAAGGGTTCCGAAGCGCCATAACTTTAGATCCGACCGTTGGATCTCCCTCAAATTTTTACAAGGAGTTTCCGGGACGCTATTTTCCTTGCAGTGGATGTGGAATCGCTACTCGGTGATAGGGAGGTCTCGTCGCTCGAGACAAGAGTAAGGGTTCCGAAGTGCCATAACTTTAGATCCGACCGTTGGATCTCCCTCAAATTTTTACGGGAGCTTTCGGAACCTTGTTTTCCATGGAGTGGATGTGGAATCGCTACTCGGTGATACGGAGGTCTCGTCGCTCGAGACAAGAGTAAGGGTTCGAAGTGCCATAACTTTAGATCCGACCGTTGGATCTCCCTCAAATTTTTACAGGAGCTTTCGAACCTTGTTTTCCATGGAGTGGATGTGGAATCGCTACTCGTTGATACGGAGGTCTCGTCGCTCGAGACCAGAGTACGGGTTCCGAAGTGCCATAACTTTAGATCCGACCGTTGGATCTCCTCAAATTTTACAAGAGTTTCCGGACCTTGTTTTCCATGGAGTGGATGTGGAATCGCTACTTGGTGATACGGAGGTCTCGTCGCTCGAGACAAGAGTACGGGTTCGGAAGTGCCATAACTTTAGATCCGATCGTTGGATCTCCCTCAAATTTTACAAGAGTTTCCGGACCTTGTTTTCCATGGAGTGGATGTGGAATCGCTACTCGGTGATACGGAGGTCTCGTCGCTCGAGACAAGAGTACGGGTTGGAAGTGCGATAACTTTAGATCCGACCGTTGGATCTCCCTCAAATTTTTACAAGAGTTTCCGGACGCTATTTTCCTTGGAGTGGATGTGGAATCGCTACTCGGTGATAGGGAGGTCTCGTCGCTCGAGACAAGAGTAAGGGTTCCGAAGTGCCATAACTTTAGATCCGATCGTTGGATCTCCCTCAAATTTTTACGGGAGCTTTCGAACCTTGTTTTCCATGGAGTGGATGTGGAATCGCTACTCGTTGATACGGAGGTCTCGTCGCTCGAGACAAGAGTACGGGTTCGGAAGTGCCATAACTTTAGATCCGATCGTTGGATCTCCTCTCAAATTTTTACAAGAGTTTCCGGACGCTTGTTTTCCGTGGAGTGGATGTGGAATCGCTACTTGGTGATACGGAGGTCTCGTCGCTCGAGACAAGAGTAAGGGTTCGGAAGTGCCATAACTTTAGATCCGACCGTTGGATCTCCCTCAAATTTTTACGGGAGTTTCCGGACGCTATTTTCCTTGGAGTGGATGTGGAATCGCTACTCGGTGATAGGGAGGTCTCGTCGCTCGAGACAAGAGTAAGGGTTCGGAAGTGCCATAACTTTAGATCCGACCGTTGGATCTCCCTCAAATTTTTACAGGAGCTTTCGAACCTTGTTTTCCATGGAGTGGATGTGGAATCGCTACTCGTTGATACGGAGGTCTCGTCGCTCGAGACCAGAGTACGGGTTTGGAAGTGCCATAACTTTAGATCCGACCGTTGGATCTCCCTCAAATTTTTACAAGAGTTTCCGAACGTTGATTTCCTTGTAGTAGAGGTGGAGTGGAGTCGCTACTCGGTGAGGCGGAGGTCTCGGTGCTCGAGACAAGAGTACGGGTTGGAAGTGCATGACTTTTGATCCGATCGTTGGATCTCCTCAAATTTTTACAAGAGTTTCGGACGCTATTTTCTTTGAAGTTTATGTGGAATCGCTACTCGGTGATGTGGAGGTCTCGTCGCTCGAGACCGGAGTACGGGTTCGGAAGTACCATAATTGTAGATCCGACCGTTGGATCTCCCTCAAATTTTTACGGGAGTTTCCGGACGTTGTTTTCCTTGGTGGATGTGGAATCGCTACTTGGTGATACGGAGGTCTCGTCGCTCGAGACAAGAGTAAGGGTTCCGAAGCGCCATAACTTTAGATCCGACCGTTGGATCTCCCTCAAATTTTTACGGGAGTTTCCGGACGCTATTTTCCTTGCGGTGGATGTGGAATCGCTACTCGGTGATAGGGAGGTCTCGTCGCTCGAGACAAGAGTAAGGGTTCGAAGTGCCATAACTTTAGATCCGACCGTTGGATCTCCCTCAAATTTTTACGGGAGCTTTCGAACCTTGTTTTCCATGGAGTGGATGTGGAATCGCTACTCGTTGATACGGAGGTCTCGTCGCTCGAGACAAGATTAAGGGTTCCGAAGTGCCATAACTTTAGATCCGACCGTTGGATCTCCCTCAAATTTTTACGGGAGCTTTTGAACCTTGTTTTCCATGGAGTGGATGTGGAATCGCTACTCGTTGATACGGAGGTCTCGTCGCTCTAGACCGAGTACGAGTTCGGAAGTGCCATAACTTTAGATCCGACCGTTGGATCTCTCTCAAATTTTACAAGAGTTTCCAGAACCTTGTTTTCCGTGCGAGTGGATGTGGAATCGCTACTTGGTGATACGGAGGTCTCGTCACTCGAGACAAGAGTAAGGGTTCCGAAGCGCCATAACTTTAGATCCGACCGTTGGATCTCCCTCAAATTTTTACGGGAGTTTCCGGACGCTATTTTCCTTGCGGTGGATGTGGAATCGCTACTCGGTGATAGGGAGGTCTCGTCGCTCGAGACAAGAGTAAGGGTTCCGAAGTGCCATAACTTTAGATCCGACCGTTGGATCTCCCTCAAATTTTTACAGGAGCTTTCGAACCTTGTTTTCCATGGAGTGGATGTGGAATCGCTACTCGTTGATACGGAGGTCTCGTCGCTCGAGACAAGAGTAAGGGTTCCGAAGTGCCATAACTTTAGATCCGACCGTTGGATCTCCCTCAAATTTTTACAGGAGCTTTCGAACCTTGTTTTCCATGGAGTGGATGTGGAATCGCTACTCGTTGATACGGAGGTCTCGTCGCTCTAGACCAGAGTACGAGTTCGGAAGTGCCATAACTTTAGATCCGACCGTTGGATCTCCCTCAAATATTTACAGGAGTTTCCGGACGCTATTTTCCTTGCAGTGGATGTGGAATCGCTACTCGGTGATAGGGAGGTCTCGTCGCTCGAGACAAGAGTAAGGGTTCCGAAGTGCCATAACTTTAGATCCGACCGTTGGATCTCCCTCAAATTTTTACAGGAGCTTTCGAACCTTGTTTTCCATGGAGTGGATGTGGAATCGCTACTCGTTGATACGGAGGTCTCGTCGCTCGAGACCAGAGTACGGGTTTGGAAGTGCCATAACTTTAGATCCGACCGTTGGATCTCCCTCAAATTTTTACAAGAGTTTCCGAACGTTGATTTCCTTGTAGTAGAGGTGGAGTCGCTACTCGGTGAGGCGGAGGTCTCGGTGCTCGAGCAACCGAGAGTACCGGTGTGGAAAGTGCATGACTTTTGATCCGATCGTTGGATCTCGTCAAATTTTTACAAGAGTTTCCGGACGCTATTTTCTTTGAAGTTTATGTGGAATCGCTACTCGGTGATGTGGAGGTCTCGTCGCTCGAGACCGAGTACGGGTTCGGAAGTACCATAATTGTAGATCCAACAGTTGGATCTCCCTCAAATTTTTACGGGAGTTTCGGACGCTTGTTTTCCTTGTAGTGGATGTGGACTCGCTACTTGGTGATACGGAGGTCTCGTCGCTCGAGACAAGAGTACGGGTTCGGAAGTGCCATAACTTTAGATTCGATCGTTGGATCTCCCTCAAATTTTTACGGGAGTTTCCGGACGCTGTTTTCCGTGCGAGTGGATGTGGAATCGCTACTTGGTGATACGGAGGTCTCGTCGCTCGAGACAAGAGTAAGGGTTCGAAGCGCCATAACTTTAGATCCGACCGTTGGATCTCCCTCAAATTTTTACGGGGAGTTTCCGGACGCTATTTTCCTTGCGAGTGGATGTGGAATCGCTACTCGGTGATAGGGAGGTCTCGTCGCTCGAGACAAGAGTAAGGGTTCCGAAGTGCCATAACTTTAGATCCGACCGTTGGATCTCCCTCAAATTTTTACGGGAGCTTTCGAACCTTGTTTTCCATGGAGTGGATGTGGAATCGCTACTCGTTGATACGGAGGTCTCGTCGCTCTAGACCGAGTACGGGTTCGGAAGTGCCATAACTTTAGATCCGATCGTTGGATCTCGCTCAAATTTTACAAGAGTTTCCGGACGTTGTTTTCCTTGCGGGGGATGTGGACTCGCTACTCGGTGATAGGGAGGTCTCGTCGCTCGAGACCGAGTACGGGTTTGGAAGTGCCATAACTTTAGATCCGACCGTTGGATCTCCCTCAAATTTTTACAAGAGTTTCCGAACGTTGATTTCCTTGTAGTAGAGGTGGAGTCGCTACTCGGTGAGACGGAGGTCTCGGTGCTCCGAGACAGGAGTACCGGTGTGGAAAGTGCATGACTTTTGATCCGATCGTTGGATCTCCCTCAAATTTTTACAAGAGTTTCCGGATGCTATTTTCTTTGAAGTTTATGTGGAATCGCTACTCGGTGATGCGGAGGTCTCGTCGCTCGAGACCGAGTACGGGTTCGGAAGTACCATAATTGTAGATCCAACCGTTGGATCTCCCTCAAATTTTTACGGGAGTTTCCGGACCTTGTTTTCCTTGCAGTGGATGTGGACTCGCTACTTGGTGATACGGAGGTCTCGTCGCTCGAGACAAGAGTACGGGTTCGGAAGTGCCATAACTTTAGATTCGATCGTTGGATCTCCCTCAAATTTTTACGGGGAGTTTCGGACGCTGTTTTCCGTGCGGTGGATGTGGAATCGCTACTTGGTGATACGGAGGTCTCGTCGCTCGAGACAAGAGTAAGGGTTCCGAAGCGCCATAACTTTAGATCCGACCGTTGGATCTCCCTCAAATTTTTACGAGAGTTTCCGGACGCTATTTTCCTTGCAAGTGGATGTGGAATCGCTACTCGGTGATAGGGAGGTCTCGTCGCTCGAGACAAGAGTAAGGGTTCCGAAGTGCCATAACTTTAGATCCGACCGTTGGATCTCCCTCAAATTTTTACGGGAGCTTTCGAACCTTGTTTTCCATGGAGTGGATGTGGAATCGCTACTCGTTGATACGGAGGTCTCGTCGCTCTAGACCGAGTACGGGTTCGGAAGTGCCATAACTTTAGATCCGATCGTTGGATCTCGCTCAAATTTTACAAGAGTTTCCGGACGTTGTTTTCCTTGCGGGGGATGTGGACTCGCTACTCGGTGATAGGGAGGTCTCGTCGCTCGAGACCGAGTAAGGGTTGGAAGTGCCATAACTTTAGATCCGACCGTTGGATCTCCCTCAAATTTTTACAAGAGCTTTCGAACCTTGTTTTCCATGGAGTGGATGTGGAATCGCTACTCGTTGATACGGAGGTCTCGTCGCTCCAAGACCGAGTACGGGTTGGAAAGTGCCATAACTTTAGATCCGATCGTTGGATCTCTCTCAAATTTTACAAAAGTTTCCGGACGCTGTTTTCCGTGAAGTGGATGTGGAATCGCTACTCGGTGATGCGGAGGTCTCGTCGCTCGAGACCAGAGTACGGGTTCGGAAGTACCATAATTGTAGATCCAACGGTTGGATCTCCCTCAAATTTTTACGGAGGAGTTTCCTGGACTTGTTTTCCTTGCGAGTGGATGTGGACTCGCTACTTGGTGATACGGAGGTCTCGTCGCTCGAGACAAGAGTACGGGTTCGGAAGTGCCATAACTTTAGATGCGATCGTTGGATCTCCCTCAAATTTTTACGGGAGTTTCGGACGCTTGTTTTCCGTGCGAGTGGATGTGGAATCGCTACTTGGTGATACGGAGGTCTCGTCGCTCGAGACAAGAGTAAGGGTTCGAAGCGCCATAACTTTAGATCCGACCGTTGGATCTCCCTCAAATTTTTACGGGAGTTTCCGGACGCTATTTTCCTTGCGAGTGGATGTGGAATCGCTACTCGGTGATAGGGAGGTCTCGTCGCTCGAGACAAGAGTAAGGGTTCCGAAGTGCCATAACTTTAGATCCGACCGTTGGATCTCCCTCAAATTTTTACGGGAGCTTTCGAACCTTGTTTTCCATGGAGTGGATGTGGAATCGCTACTCGTTGATACGGAGGTCTCGTCGCTCTAGACCAGAGTACGGGTTCGGAAGTGCCATAACTTTAGATCCGATCGTTGGATCTCTCTCAAATTGTACAAGAGTTTCCGGACGCTGTTTTCCGTGCGGTGGATGTGGAATCGCTACTTGGTGATACGGAGGTCTCGTCGCTCGAGACAAGAGTAAGGGTTCGAAGCGCCATAACTTTAGATCCGACCGTTGGATCTCCCTCAAATTTTTACGGGGAGTTTCCGGACGCTATTTTCCTTGCGGTGGATGTGGAATCGCTACTCGGTGATAGGGAGGTCTCGTCGCTCGAGACAAGAGTAAGGGTTCCGAAGTGCCATAACTTTAGATCCGACCGTTGGATCTCCCTCAAATTTTTACGGAGCTTTCGAACCTTGTTTTCCATGGAGTGGATGTGGAATCGCTACTCGTTGATACGGAGGTCTCGTCGCTCGAGACAAGATTAAGGGTTCCGAAGTGCCATAACTTTAGATCCGACCGTTGGATCTCCCTCAAATTTTTACGGGAGCTTTTGAACCTTGTTTTCCATGGAGTGGATGTGGAATCGCTACTCGTTGATACGGAGGTCTCGTCGCTCTAGACCGAGTACGAGTTCGGAAGTGCCATAACTTTAGATCCGACCGTTGGATCTCTCTCAAATTTTACAAGAGTTTCCGACGCATTGTTTTCCGTGCGGTGGATGTGGAATCGCTACTTGGTGATACGGAGGTCTCGTCACTCGAGACAAGAGTAAGGGTTCCGAAGCGCCATAACTTTAGATCCGACCGTTGGATCTCCCTCAAATTTTTACGGGAGTTTCCGGACGCTATTTTCCTTGCGGTGGATGTGGAATCGCTACTCGGTGATAGGGAGGTCTCGTCGCTCGAGACAAGAGTAAGGGTTCCGAAGTGCCATAACTTTAGATCCGACCGTTGGATCTCCCTCAAATTTTTACGGGAGCTTTCGAACCTTGTTTTCCATGGAGTGGATGTGGAATCGCTACTCGTTGATACGGAGGTCTCGTCGCTCGAGACAAGAGTAAGGGTTCGAAGTGCCATAACTTTAGATCCGACCGTTGGATCTCCCTCAAATTTTTACAGGAGCTTTCGAACCTTGTTTTCCATGGAGTGGATGTGGAATCGCTACTCGTTGATACGGAGGTCTCGTCGCTCTAGACCAGAGTTCGAGTTCGGAAGTGCCATAACTTTAGATCCGACCGTTGGATCTCCCTCAAATTTTTACAGGAGTTTCCGACGCTATTTTCCTTGCGGTGGATGTGGAATCGCTACTCGGTGATAGGGAGGTCTCGTCGCTCGAGACAAGAGTAAGGGTTCGAAGTGCCATAACTTTAGATCCGACCGTTGGATCTCCCTCAAATTTTTACGGGAGCTTTCGAACCTTGTTTTCCATGGAGTGGATGTGGAATCGCTACTCGTTGATACGGAGGTCTCGTCGCTCGAGACCGGAGTACGGGTTCGGAAGTGCCATAACTTTAGATCCGATCGTTGGATCTCTCTCAAATTGTACAAGAGTTTCCGGACCTTGTTTTCCGTGCGAGTGGATGTGGAATCGCTACTTGGTGATACGGAGGTCTCGTCGCTCGAGACAAGAGTAAGGGTTCCGAAGCGCCATAACTTTAGATCCGACCGTTGGATCTCCCTCAAATTTTTACGAGAGTTTCCGGACGCTATTTTCCTTGCAGTGGATGTGGAATCGCTACTCGGTGATAGGGAGGTCTCGTCGCTCGAGACCAGAGTACGGGTTCGGAAGTGCCATAACTTTAGATCCGACCGTTGGATCTCCCTCAAATTTTTACAGGAGCTTTCGAACCTTGTTTTCCATGGAGTGGATGTGGAATCGCTACTCGTTGATACGGAGGTCTCGTCGCTCGAGACAAGATTAAGGGTTCCGAAGTGCCATAACTTTAGATCCGACCGTTGGATCTCCCTCAAATTTTTACGGGAGCTTTTGAACCTTGTTTTCCATGGAGTGGATGTGGAATCGCTACTCGTTGATACGGAGGTCTCGTCGCTCTAGACGGAGTTCGAGTTCGGAAGTGCCATAACTTTAGATCCGACCGTTGGATCTCCCTCAAATTTTTACAAGAGTTTCCGGACGCTATTTTCCTTGCAAGTGGATGTGGAATCGCTACTCGGTGATAGGGAGGTCTCGTCACTCGAGACAAGAGTAAGGGTTCGAAGCGCCATAACTTTAGATCCGACCGTTGGATCTCCCTCAAATTTTTACAGGAGTTTCCGGACGCTATTTTCCTTGCAGTGGATGTGGAATCGCTACTCGGTGATAGGGAGGTCTCGTCGCTCGAGACAAGAGTAAGGGTTCCGAAGTGCCATAACTTTAGATCCGACCGTTGGATCTCCCTCAAATTTTTACGGGAGCTTTCGAACCTTGTTTTCCATGGAGTGGATGTGGAATCGCTACTCGTTGATACGGAGGTCTCGTCGCTCGAGACAAGAGTAAGGGTTCGAAGTGCCATAACTTTAGATCCGACCGTTGGATCTCCCTCAAATTTTTACAGGAGCTTTCGAACCTTGTTTTCCATGGAGTGGATGTGGAATCGCTACTCGTTGATACGGAGGTCTCGTCGCTCTAGACCAGAGTACGAGTTCGGAAGTGCCATAACTTTAGATCCGACCGTTGGATCTCCCTCAAATTTTACTGGGAGTTTCCGGACGCTATTTTCCTTGCAAGTGGATGTGGAATCGCTACTCGGTGATAGGGAGGTCTCGTCGCTCGAGACAAGAGTAAGGGTTCCGAAGTGCCATAACTTTAGATCCGACCGTTGGATCTCCCTCAAATTTTTACAGGAGCTTTCGAACCTTGTTTTCCATGGAGTGGATGTGGAATCGCTACTCGTTGATACGGAGGTCTCGTCGCTCGAGACCCGAGTACGGGTTCGGAAGTGCCATAACTTTAGATCCGATCGTTGGATCTCCCTCAAATTTTTACAAGAGTTTCCGGACGTTGTTTTCCTTGCGAGTGGATGTGGAATCGCTACTTGGTGATACGGAGGTCTCGTCGCTCGAGACAAGAGTAAGGGTTTGGAAGCGCCATAACTTTAGATCCGACCGTTGGATCTCCCTCAAATTTTTACAAGAGTTTCCGGACGCTATTTTCCTTGAGTGGATGTGGAATCGCTACTCGGTGATAGGGAGGTCTCGTCGCTCGAGACAAGAGTAAGGGTTCCGAAGTGCCATAACTTTAGATCCGACCGTTGGATCTCCCTCAAATTTTTACGGGAGCTTTCGAACCTTGTTTTCCATGGAGTGGATGTGGAATCGCTACTCGTTGATACGGAGGTCTCGTCGCTCGAGACCAGAGTACGGGTTCGGAAGTGCCATAACTTTAGATCCGATCGTTGGATCTCCCTCAAATTGTACAAGAGTTTCCCGGACGCTATGTTTTCCGTGCGGTGGATGTGGAATCGCTACTTGGTGATACGGAGGTCTCGTCGCTCGAGACAAGAGTAAGGGTTCCGAAGCGCCATAACTTTAGATCCGACCGTTGGATCTCCCTCAAATTTTTACGGGAGTTTCCGGACGCTATTTTCCTTGCGGTGGATGTGGAATCGCTACTCGGTGATAGGGAGGTCTCGTCGCTCGAGACAAGAGTAAGGGTTCCGAAGTGCCATAACTTTAGATCCGACCGTTGGATCTCCCTCAAATTTTTACGGGAGCTTTCGAACCTTGTTTTCCATGGAGTGGATGTGGAATCGCTACTCGTTGATACGGAGGTCTCGTCGCTCGAGACAAGATTAAGGGTTCCGAAGTGCCATAACTTTAGATCCGACCGTTGGATCTCCCTCAAATTTTTACAGGAGCTTTTGAACCTTGTTTTCCATGGAGTGGATGTGGAATCGCTACTCGTTGATACGGAGGTCTCGTCGCTCGAGACCAGTACGAGTTCGGAAGTGCCATAACTTTAGATCCGACCGTTGGATCTCTCTCAAATTTTACAAGAGTTTCCAGACGCTGTTTTCCGTGCAGTGGATGTGGAATCGCTACTTGGTGATACGGAGGTCTCGTCACTCGAGACAAGAGTAAGGGTTCGGAAGCGCCATAACTTTAGATCCGACCGTTGGATCTCCCTCAAATTTTACGGGGAGTTTCCGGACGCTATTTTCCTTGCAGTGGATGTGGAATCGCTACTCGGTGATAGGGAGGTCTCGTCGCTCGAGACAAGAGTAAGGGTTCGAAGTGCCATAACTTTAGATCCGACCGTTGGATCTCCCTCAAATTTTTACGGGAGCTTTCGAACCTTGTTTTCCATGGAGTGGATGTGGAATCGCTACTCGTTGATACGGAGGTCTCGTCGCTCGAGACAAGAGTAAGGGTTCGAAGTGCCATAACTTTAGATCCGGCCCGTTGGATCTCCCTCAAATTTTTACGGGAGCTTTCGAACCTTGTTTTCCATGGAGTGGATGTGGAATCGCTACTCGTTGATACGGAGGTCTCGTCGCTCGAGACCCGAGTACGAGTTCGGAAGTGCCATAACTTTAGATCCGACCGTTGGATCTCCCTCAAATTTTACAAGAGTTTCCGGACGCTATTTTCCTTGCAGTGGATGTGGAATCGCTACTCGGTGATAGGGAGGTCTCGTCGCTCGAGACAAGAGTAAGGGTTCCGAAGTGCCATAACTTTAGATCCGACCGTTGGATCTCCCTCAAATTTTTACGGGAGCTTTCGAACCTTGTTTTCCATGGAGTGGATGTGGAATCGCTACTCGTTGATACGGTGGATGTCGGAACCCATACGCACTTTAGATCCGACCGAACGTTGATTTCCTTGTAGTAGAGGTGGAGTCGCTACTCGGTGAGCGGAGGTCTCGTTGCTCGAGACAGGTAGAAGTTGGAAGTGCCATGACTTTTGATCCGATCGTTGGATCTCCTCAAATTTTTACAAGAGTTTCCGGACGCTATTTTCTTTGAAGTGGATGTGGAATCGCTACTCGGTGATGGGAGGTCTCGTCGCTCGAGACCAGAGTACGGGTGCGGAAGTGCCATAACTTTAGATCCAATTGTTGGATCTCCCTCAAATTTTTACAGGAGTTTCCGGACGCTATTTTCCTTGCAGTGGATGTGGAATCGCTACTTGGTGATACGGAGGTCTCGTCGCTCGAGACAAGAGTACGGGTTCGGAAGTGCCATAACTTTAGATTCGATCGTTGGATCTCCCTCAAATTTTTACAGGAGTTTCGGACCTTGTTTTCCGTGCGAGTGGATGTGGAATCGCTACTTGGTGATACGGAGGTCTCGTCGCTCGAGACAAGAGTAAGGGTTCGGAAGCGCCATAACTTTAGATCCGACCGTTGGATCTCCCTCAAATTTTTACAGGAGTTTCCGGACGCTATTTTCCTTGCGGTGGATGTGGAATCGCTACTCGGTGATAGGGAGGTCTCGTCGCTCGAGACAAGAGTAAGGGTTCGAAGTGCCATAACTTTAGATCCGACCGTTGGATCTCCCTCAAATTTTTACGGGAGCTTTCGAACCTTGTTTTCCATGGAGTGGATGTGGAATCGCTACTCGTTGATACGGAGGTCTCGTCGCTCGAGACAAAGTAAGGGTTCGGAAGTGCCATAACTTTAGATCCGATCGTTGGATCTCCCTCAAATTTTACAAGAGCTTTCGAACCTTGTTTTCCATGGAGTGGATGTGGAATCGCTACTCGTTGATACGGAGGTCTCGTCGCTCGAGACAAGAGTACGGGTTTGGAAGTGCCATAACTTTAGATCCGACCGTTGGATCTCCCTCAAATTTTTACAAGAGTTTCCGAACGTTGTTTTCCTTGTAGTGGAGGTGGAGTCGCTACTCGGTGATAGGGAGGTCTCGTTGCTCGAGACAAGAGTACGGGTTTGGAAAGTGCCATGACTTTTGATCCGATCGTTGGATCTCCTCAAATTTTTACAAGAGTTTCGGACGCTATTTTCTTTGAAGTTTATGTGGAATCGCTACTCGGTGATGTGGAGGTCTCGTCGCTCGAGACAAGAGTACGGGTTCGGAAGTACCATAATTTTAGATCCGACCGTTGGATCTCCCTCAAATTTTTACGGGAGTTTCGGACCTTGTTTTCCTTGGAGTGGATGTGGACTCGCTACTTGGTGATACGGAGGTCTCGTCGCTCGAGACAAGAGTACGGGTTCGGAAGTGCCATAACTTTAGATTCGATCGTTGGATCTCCCTCAAATTTTTACAAGGAGTTTCCGGACCTGTTTTCCGTGCGGTGGATGTGGAATCGCTACTTGGTGATACGGAGGTCTCGTCGCTCGAGACAAGAGTAAGGGTTCCGAAGCGCCATAACTTTAGATCCGATCGTTGGATCTCCCTCAAATTTTTACGGGAGTTTCCGGACGCTATTTTCCTTGCGGTGGATGTGGAATCGCTACTCGGTGATAGGGAGGTCTCGTCGCTCGAGACAAGAGTAAGGGTTCCGAAGTGCCATAACTTTAGATCCGACAGTTGGATCTCCCTCAAATTTTTACGGGAGCTTTCGAACCTTGTTTTCCATGGAGTGGATGTGGAATCGCTACTCGTTGATACGGAGGTCTCGTCGCTCGAGACAGAGTACGGGTTCGGAAGTGCCATAACTTTAGATCCGACCGTTGGATCTCTCTCAAATTTTACAAGAGTTTCGGACCTTGTTTTCCATGGAGTGGATGTGGAATCGCTACTTGGTGATACGGAGGTCTCGTCGCTCGAGACCAGAGTACGGGTTCGGAAGCGCCATAACTTTAGATCCGACCGTTGGATCTCCCTCAAATTTTTACGGGAGTTTCCGGACCGCTATTTTCCTTGCAGTGGATGTGGAATCGCTACTCGGTGATAGGGAGGTCTCGTCGCTTCGAGACAAGAGTAAGGGTTCGAAGTGCCATAACTTTAGATCCGACCGTTGGATCTCCCTCAAATTTTTACAGGAGTTTCCGGACCTTGTTTTCCTTGGAGTGGATGTGGAATCGCTACTCGTTGATACGGTGGTCTCTACGCTCGAGACAAGAGTACGGGTTCGGAAGTGCCATATCTTAGATCCGACCGTTGGATCTCCCTCAAATTTTTACAAGAGCTTTCGAACCTTGTTTTCCTTGGAGTGGATGTGGAATCGCTACTCGGTGATACGGAGGTCTCGTCGCTCGAGACCCGGGTTCGGAAGTGCCATAACTTTAGATCCGATCGTTGGATCTCCTCAAATTTTTACAAGAGTTTCCGGACGCTATGTTTTCTTTGAAGTGGATGTGGAATCGCTACTCGGTGATACGGAGGTCTCGTCGCTCGAGACCAGAGTACGGGTTCGGAAGTGCCATAACTTTAGATCCGACCGTTGGATCTCCCTCAAATTTTTACAGGAGTTTCCGGACGCTGTTTTCCTTGGAGTGGATGTGGAATCGCTACTTGGTGATACGGAGGTCTCGTCGCTCGAGACAAGAGTAAGGGTTCCGAAGCGCCATAACTTTAGATCCGACCGTTGGATCTCCCTCAAATTTTTACAGGAGTTTCCGGACGCTATTTTCCTTGCGGTGGATGTGGAATCGCTACTCGGTGATAGGGAGGTCTCGTCGCTCGAGACAAGAGTAAGGGTGCCGAAGTGCCATAACTTTAGATCCGACCGTTGGATCTCCCTCAAATTTTTCAGGAGCTTTCGAACCTTGTTTTCCATGGAGTGGATGTGGAATCGCTACTCGTTGATACGGAGGTCTCGTCGCTCGAGACAAGCGGGTTCGGAAGTGCCATAACTTTAGATCCGATCGTTGGATCTCCCTCAAATTTTTACAGGAGTTTCAGGACTTGTTTTCCATGGAGTGGATGTGGAATCGCTACTTGGTGATACGGAGGTCTCGTCGCTCGAGACAAGAGTAACGAGTTCGGAAGCGCCATAACTTTAGATCCGACCGTTGGATCTCCCTCAAATTTTTACGGGAGTTTCGGACGCTATTTTCCTTGCAGTGGATGTGGAATCGCTACTCGGTGATAGGGAGGTCTCGTCGCTCGAGACAAGAGTAAGGGTTCGAAGTGCCATAACTTTAGATCGGACAGTTGGATCTCCCTCAAATTTTTACAGGAGCTTTCGAACCTTGTTTTCCTTGGAGTGGATGTGGAATCGCTACTCGTTGATACGGAGGTCTCGTCGCTCGAGACAAGAGTAAGGGTTCGAAGTGCCATAACTTTAGATCCGCCGTTGGATCTCCCTCAAATTTTTTACGGGAGCTTTGAACCTTGTTTTCCATGGAGTGGATGTGGAATCGCTACTCGTTGATACGGAGGTCTCGTCGCTCGAGACCGAGTACGGGTTCGGAAGTGCCATAACTTTAGATCCGACCGTTGGATCTCCCTCAAATTTTATACAGAGTTTCCGGACGCTATTTTCCTTGCGGTGGATGTGGAATCGCTACTCGGTGATACGGAGGTCTCGTCGCTCGAGACAAGAGTAAGGGTTCGAAGCGCCATAACTTTAGATCCGACCGTTGGATCTCCCTCAAATTTTTACGGGAGTTTCCGGACGCTATTTTCCTTGCGGTGGATGTGGAATCGCTACTCGGTGATAGGGAGGTCTCGTCGCTCGAGACAAGAGTAAGGGTTCGAAGTGCCATAACTTTAGATCCGACCGTTGGATCTCCCTCAAATTTTTACGGGAGCTTTCGAACCTTGTTTTCCTTGGAGTGGATGTGGAATCGCTACTCGGTGATACGGAGGTCTCGTCGCTCGAGACAAGAGTAAGGGTTCGGAAGTGCCATAACTTTAGATCCGACCGTTGGATCTCCCTCAAATTTTTACGGGAGCTTTCGAACCTTGTTTTCCATGGAGTGGATGTGGAATCGCTACTCGTTGATACGGAGGTCTCGTCGCTCTAGACCGGAGTTCGAGTTCGGAAGTGCCATAACTTTAGATCCGACCGTTGGATCTCCCTCAAATTTTTACGAGAGTTTCCGGACGCTATTTTCCTTGCAGTGGATGTGGAATCGCTACTCGGTGATAGGGAGGTCTCGTCGCTCGAGACAAGAGTAAGGGTTCGAAGTGCCATAACTTTAGATCCGAGTTGGATCTCCCTCAAATTTTTACGGGAGCTTTCGAACCTTGTTTTCCATGGAGTGGATGTGGAATCGCTACTCGTTGATACGGAGGTCTCGTCGCTCGAGACCGGGAGTACGGGTTTGGAAGTGCCATAACTTTAGATCCGACCGTTGGATCTCCCTCAAATTTTTACAAGAGTTTCCGAACGTTGATTTCCTTGTAGTAGAGGTGGAGTCGCTACTCGGTGAGGCGGAGGTCTCGGTGCTCCAGACCCGAGAGTACCGGTGTGGAAAGTGCATGACTTTTGATCCGATCGTTGGATCTCCGTCAAATTTTTACAAGAGTTTCCGGACGCTATTTTCTTTGAAGTTTATGTGGAATCGCTACTCGGTGATGTGGAGGTCTCGTCGCTCGAGACCGAGTACGGGTTCGGAAGTACCATAATTGTAGATCCAACAGTTGGATCTCCCTCAAATTTTTACGGGAGTTTCCGGACGGTTGTTTTCCTTGCGGTGGATGTGGACTCGCTACTTGGTGATACGGAGGTCTCGTCGCTCGAGACAAGAGTACGGGTTCGGAAGTGCCATAACTTTAGATTCGATCGTTGGATCTCCCTCAAATTTTTACGGGAGTTTCCGGACTTGTTTTCGTGGAGTGGATGTGGAATCGCTACTTGGTGATACGGAGGTCTCGTCGCTCGAGACAAGAGTACGGGTTCGGAAGCGCCATAACTTTAGATCCACCGTTGGATCTCCCTCAAATTTTTACAAAGAGTTTCCGGACGCTATTTTCCTTGCGGTGGATGTGGAATCGCTACTCGGTGATAGGGAGGTCTCGTCGCTCGAGACAAGAGTAAGGGTTCCGAAGTGCCATAACTTTAGATCCGACCGTTGGATCTCCCTCAAATTTTTACGGGCTTTCGAACCTTGTTTTCCATGGAGTGGATGTGGAATCGCTACTCGTTGATACGGAGGTCTCGTCGCTCGAGACCAGAGTACGGGTTCGGAAGTGCCATAACTTTAGATCCGATCGTTGGATCTCTCTCAAATTTTACAAGAGTTTCGGACGTTGTTTTCCATGCAGTGGATGTGGAATCGCTACTTGGTGATACGGAGGTCTCGTCGCTCGAGACAAGAGTAAGGGTTCGGAAGCGCCATAACTTTAGATCCGACCGTTGGATCTCCCTCAAATTTTTACGGGAGTTTCCGGACGCTATTTTCCTTGCAGTGGATGTGGAATCGCTACTCGGTGATAGGGAGGTCTCGTCGCTCGAGACAAGAGTAAGGGTTCGGAAGTGCCATAACTTTAGATCCGACCGTTGGATCTCCCTCAAATTTTTACGGGAGCTTTCGAACCTTGTTTTCCATGGAGTGGATGTGGAATCGCTACTCGTTGATACGGAGGTCTCGTCGCTCGAGACAAGATTAAGGGTTCGGAAGTGCCATAACTTTAGATCCGACCGTTGGATCTCCCTCAAATTTTTACAAGAGCTTTTGAACCTTGTTTTCCATGGAGTGGATGTGGAATCGCTACTCGTTGATACGGAGGTCTCGTCGCTCGAGACAGAGTACGGGTTGGAAGTGCCATAACTTTAGATCCGACCGTTGGATCTCCCTCAAATTTTTACAAGAGTTTCCGGACGTTGTTTTCCTTGCGGTGGATGTGGAATCGCTACTCGGTGATACGGAGGTCTCGTCACTCGAGACAAGAGTAAGGGTTTGGAAGCGCCATAACTTTAGATCCGACCATTGGATCTCCCTCAAATTTTTACAAGAGTTTCTGGACGCTATTTTCCTTGAAGTGGATGTGGAATCGCTACTCGGTGATAGGGAGGTCTCGTCGCTCGAGACAAGAGTAAGGGTTCGGAAGTGCCATAACTTTAGATCACCACGTTGGATCTCCCTCAAATTTTTACAAGAGCTTTCGAACCTTGTTTTCCATGGAGTGGATGTGGAATCGCTACTCGTTGATACGGAGGTCTCGTCGCTCTAGACCAAGTACGGGTTCGGAAGTGCCATAACTTTAGATCCGATCGTTGGATCTCTCTCAAATTGTACAAGGAGTTTCCGGCCTGTTTTCCTTGCAGTGGATGTGGAATCGCTACTTGGTGATACGGAGGTCTCGTCGCTCGAGACAAGAGTAAGGGTTCGGAAGCGCCATAACTTTAGATCCGACCGTTGGATCTCCCTCAAATTTTTACAAAGAGTTTCCGGGACGCTATTTTCCTTGGAGTGGATGTGGAATCGCTACTCGGTGATAGGGAGGTCTCGTCGCTCGAGACAAGAGTAAGGGTTCCGAAGTGCCATAACTTTAGATCCGACCGTTGGATCTCCCTCAAATTTTTACGGGAGCTTTCGAACCTTGTTTTCCATGGAGTGGATGTGGAATCGCTACTCGTTGATACGGAGGTCTCGTCGCTCGAGACAAGATTAAGGGTTCGGAAGTGCCATAACTTTAGATCCGACCGTTGGATCTCCCTCAAATTTTTACAAGAGCTTTTGAACCTTGTTTTCCATGGAGTGGATATGGAATCGCTACTCGTTGATACAGAGGTCTCGTAGCTCGAGACCATAGTACGAGTTCGGAAGTGCCATAACTTTAGATCCGACCGTTGGATCTCTCTCAAATTTTACAAGAGTTTCCGGACGCTGTTTTCCTTGAAGTGGATGTGGAATCGCTACTTGGTGATACGGAGGTCTCGTCACTCGAGACAAGAGTAAGGGTTCGGAAGTGCCATAACTTTAGATCCGACCATTGGATCTCCCTCAAATTTTTATAAGAGTTTCCGGACGCTGTTTTCGTTGGAGTGGATGTGGAATCGCTACTCGGTGATAGGGAGGTCTCGTCGCTCGAGACAAGAGTAAGGGTTCCGAAGTGCCATAACTTTAGATCCGACCGTTGGATCTCCCTCAACTTTTTACAGGAGCTTTCGAACCTTGTTTTCCATGGAGTGGATGTGGAATCGCTACTCGTTGATACGGAGGTCTCGTCGCTCGAGACAAGAGTAAGGGTTCGGAAGTGCCATAACTTTAGATCCGACCGTTGGATCTCCCTCAAATTTTTACAAGAGCTTTCGAACCTTGTTTTCCATGGAGTGGATGTGGAATCGCTACTCGTTGATACGGAGGTCTCGTCGCTCTGACCCAAGAGTTCGAGTTCGGAAGTGCCATAACTTTAGATCCGACCGTTGGATCTCCCTCAAATTTTTACGGGAGTTTCCGGACGCTATTTTCCTTGCGGTGGATGTGGAATCGCTACTCGGTGATAGGGAGGTCTCGTCGCTCGAGACAAGAGTAAGGGTTCGGAAGTGCCATAACTTTAGATCCGACCGTTGGATCTCCCTCAAATTTTTACGGGAGCTTTCGAACCTTGTTTTCCATGGAGTGGATGTGGAATCGCTACTCGTTGATACGGAGGTCTCGTCGCTCGAGACCGAGTACGGGTTTGGAAGTGCCATAACTTTAGATCCGACCGTTGGATCTCCCTCAAATTTTTACATTAGTTTCCGAACGTTGATTTCCTTGTAGTAGAGGTGGAGTCGCTACTCGGTGAGGCGGAGGTCTCGGTGCTCCAGACCGGAGTTCCGGGTGTGGAAAGTGCATGACTTTTGATCCGATCGTTGGATCTCTTTCAAATTTTTACAAGAGTTTCCGGACGCTATTTTCTTTGAAGTTTATGTGGAATCGCTACTCGGTGATGTGGAGGTCTCGTCGCTCGAGACCAGAGTACGGGTTCGGAAGTACCATAATTGTAGATCCAACAGTTGGATCTCCCTCAAAATTTTTACAGGGAGTTTCCGGGACGCTGTTTTCCTTGCGGTGGATGTGGACTCGCTACTTGGTGATACGGAGGTCTCGTCGCTCGAGACAAGAGTTCGGAAGTGCCATAACTTTAGATTCGATCGTTGGATCTCCCTCAAATTTTTACGGGAGTTTCCGGACGCTGTTTTCCGTGCGGTGGATGTGGAATCGCTACTTGGTGATACGGAGGTCTCGTCGCTCGAGACAAGAGTAAGGGTTCGAAGCGCCATAACTTTAGATCCGACCGTTGGATCTCCCTCAAATTTTTACGGGAGTTTCCGGACGCTATTTTCCTTGGAGTGGATGTGGAATCGCTACTCGGTGATAGGGAGGTCTCGTCGCTCGAGACAAGAGTAAGGGTTCCGAAGTGCCATAACTTTAGATCCGACCGTTGGATCTCCCTCAAATTTTTACAGGAGCTTTCGAACCTTGTTTTCCATGGAGTGGATGTGGAATCGCTACTCGTTGATACGGAGGTCTCGTCGCTCTAGACCGGAGTACGGGTTCGGAAGTGCCATAACTTTAGATCCGTCGTTGGATCTCTCTCAAATTTTACAAGAGTTTCGGACTTGTTTTCCGTGCGGTGGATGTGGAATCGCTACTTGGTGATACGGAGGTCTCGTCGCTCGAGACAAGAGTAAGGGTTCCGAAGCGCCATAACTTTAGATCCGACCTCCTTGGATCTCCCTCAAATTTTTACGGGAGTTTCCGGACGCTATTTTCCTTGCGGTGGATGTGGAATCGCTACTCGGTGATAGGGAGGTCTCGTCGCTCGAGACAAGAGTAAGGGTTCGGCGGTGCCATAACTTTAGATCCGACCGTTGGATCTCCCTCAAATTTTTACGGGAGCTTTCGAACCTTGTTTTCCATGGAGTGGATGTGGAATCGCTACTCGTTGATACGGAGGTCTCGTCGCTCTAGACCCAGTACGGGTTCGGAAGTGCCATAACTTTAGATCCGATCGTTGGATCTCGCTCAAATTTTACAAGAGTTTCGGACCTTGTTTTCCTTGCGGTGGATGTGGACTCGCTACTCGGTGATAGGGAGGTCTCGTCGCTCGAGACCGAGTACGGGTTTGGAAGTGCCATAACTTTAGATCCGACCGTTGGATCTCCCTCAAATTTTTACAAGAGTTTCCGAACGTTGATTTCCTTGTAGTAGAGGTGGAGTCGCTACTCGGTGAGTCGGAGGTCTCGGTGCTCCGGACAAGAGTACGGTGTGGAAAGTGCCATGACTTTTGATCCGATCGTTGGATCTCCTCAAATTTTTACAAGAGTTTCCGGATGCTATTTTCTTTGAAGTTTATGTGGAATCGCTACTCGGTGATGCGGAGGTCTCGTCGCTCGAGACCGGAGTACGGGTTCGGAAGTACCATAATTGTAGATCCAGAGTTGGATCTCCCTCAAATTTTTACGGGAGTTTCCGGACGCTGGTTTTCCTTGCGGTGGATGTGGACTCGCTACTTGGTGATACGGAGGTCTCGTCGCTCGAGACAAGAGTACGGGTTCGGAAGTGCCATAACTTTAGATTCGATCGTTGGATCTCCCTCAAATTTTTACCGGAGTTTCGGACGCTGTTTTCCGTGCGGTGGATGTGGAATCGCTACTTGGTGATACGGAGGTCTCGTCGCTCGAGACAAGAGTAAGGGTTCGAAGCGCCATAACTTTAGATCCGACCGTTGGATCTCCCTCAAATTTTTACAAGAGTTTCGGACGTTGTTTTCCTTGCAGTGGATGTGGACTCGCTACTCGGTGATACGGAGGTCTCGCTCGAGACTAGAGTAGAGCTTGCCATATCTTTAGATCCGACCGTTGGATCTCCCTCAAATTTTTACTGGAGTTTCGCGACACTATTTTCCTTGCAGTGGATGTGGAATCGCTACTTGGTGATACGGAGGTCTCGTCGCTCGAGACAAGAGTACGGGTTCGGAAGTGCCATAACTTTAGATTCGATCGTTGGATCTCCCTCAAATTTTTACAGGGGGTTTCGGACGCTTGTTTTCCGTGCGAGTGGATGTGGAATCGCTACTTGGTGATACGGAGGTCTCGTCGCTCGAGACAAGAGTAAGGGTTCCGAAGCGCCATAACTTTAGATCCGACCGTTGGATCTCCCTCAAATTTTTACGGGAGTTTCCGGACGCTATTTTCCTTGCGGTGGATGTGGAATCGCTACTCGGTGATAGGGAGGTCTCGTCGCTCGAGACAAGAGTAAGGGTTCCGAAGTGCCATAACTTTAGATCCGACCGTTGGATCTCCCTCAAATTTTTACGGGAGCTTTCGAACCTTGTTTTCCATGGAGTGGATATGGAATCGCTACTCGTTGATACGGAGGTCTCGTCGCTCTAGACCGAGTACGGGTTCGGAAGTGCCATAACTTTAGATCCGATCGTTGGATCTCGCTCAAATTTTACAAGAGTTTCGAGCTTGTTTTCCTTGCGGGGGATGTGGACTCGCTACTCGGTGCTAGGGAGGTCTCGTCGCTCGAGACCGCAGTACGAGTTTGGAAGTGCCATAACTTTAGTATCCGACCGTTGGATCTCCCTCAAATTTTTACAAGAGTTTCCGAACGTTGATTTCCTTGTAGTAGAGGTGGAGTCGCTACTCGGTGAGTCGGAGGTCTCGGTGCTCCAGACCGGAGTACCGGTGTGGAAAGTGCATGACTTTTGATCCGATCGTTGGATCTCTGTCAAATTTTTACAAGAGTTTCCGGACGCTATTTTCTTTGAAGTTTATGTGGAATCGCTACTCGGTGATGCGGAGGTCTCGTCGCTCGAGACCAGAGTACGGGTTCGGAAGTACCATAATTGTAGATCCAACAGTTGGATCTCCCTCAAATTTTTACAGGAGTTTCCGGACGCTGTTTTCCTTGCAGTGGATGTGGACTCGCTACTTGGTGATACGGAGGTCTCGTCGCTCGAGACAAGAGTACGGGTTCGGAAGTGCCATAACTTTAGATTCGATCGTTGGATCTCCCTCAAATTTTTACGAGAGTTTTCGGACGCTGTTTTCCGTGCGGTGGATGTGGAATCGCTACTTGGTGATACGGAGGTCTCGTCGCTCGAGACAAGAGTAAGGGTTCCGAAGCGCCATAACTTTAGATCCGGCCGTTGGATCTCCCTCAAATTTTTACGGGAGTTTCCGGACGCTGTTTTCCTTGCGGTGGATGTGGACTCGCTACTCGGTGATACGGAGGTCTCGCTCGAGACTAGAGTACGGGTTCGGAAGTGCCATATCTTTAGATCCGACCGTTGGATCTCCCTCAAATTTTACCGGAGTTTCGCGACACTATTTTCCTTGCGAGTGGATGTGGAATCGCTACTTGGTGATACGGAGGTCTCGTCGCTCGAGACAAGAGTACGGGTTCGGAAGTGCCATAACTTTAGATTCGATCGTTGGATCTCCCTCAAATTTTTACAAGAGTTTCCGGACGTTTTCTGCGATGGATGTGGAATCGCTACTTGGTGATACGGAGGTCTCGTCGCTCGAGACAAGAGTAGGGTTCCAAAGCCATAACTTTAGATCCGACCGTTGGATCTCCCTCAAATTTTTACGGGAGTTTCCGGACGCTATTTTCCTTGCGGTGGATGTGGAATCGCTACTCGGTGATAGGGAGGTCTCGTCGCTCGAGACAAGAGTAAGGGTTCCGAAGTGCCATAACTTTAGATCCGACCGTTGGATCTCCCTCAAATTTTTACGGGAGCTTTCGAACCTTGTTTTCCATGGAGTGGATGTGGAATCGCTACTCGTTGATACGGAGGTCTCGTCGCTCTAGACCAGAGTACGGGTTCGGAAGTGCCATAACTTTAGATCCGATCGTTGGATCTCTCTCAAATTGTACAAGAGTTTCCGGACGCTGTTTTCCCGTGCGGTGGATGTGGAATCGCTACTTGGTGATACGGAGGTCTCGTCGCTCGAGACAAGAGTAAGGGTTCCGAAGCGCCATAACTTTAGATCCGACCGTTGGATCTCCCTCAAATTTTTACGGGAGTTTCCGGACGCTATTTTCCTTGCGGTGGATGTGGAATCGCTACTCGGTGATAGGGAGGTCTCGTCGCTCGAGACAAGAGTAAGGGTTCGAAGTGCCATAACTTTAGATCCGACCGTTGGATCTCCCTCAAATTTTTACAGGAGCTTTCGAACCTTGTTTTCCATGGAGTGGATGTGGAATCGCTACTCGTTGATACGGAGGTCTCGTCGCTCGAGACAAGATTAAGGGTTCCGAAGTGCCATAACTTTAGATCCGACCGTTGGATCTCCCTCAAATTTTTACAGGAGCTTTTGAACCTTGTTTTCCATGGAGTGGATGTGGAATCGCTACTCGTTGATACGGAGGTCTCGTCGCTCTAGACCGAGTACGAGTTCGGAAGTGCCATAACTTTAGATCCGACCGTTGGATCTCTCTCAAATTTTACAAGAGTTTCCAGCACGTTTTCCGTGCGGTGGATGTGGAATCGCTACTTGGTGATACGGAGGTCTCGTCACTCGAGACAAGAGTAAGGGTTCCGAAGCGCCATAACTTTAGATCCGACCATTGGATCTCCCTCAAATTTTTACAGGAGTTTCCGGACGCTATTTTCCTTGCGGTGGATGTGGAATCGCTACTCGGTGATAGGGAGGTCTCGTCGCTCGAGACAAGAGTAAGGGTTCCGAAGTGCCATAACTTTAGATCCGACCGTTGGATCTCCCTCAAATTTTTACGGGAGCTTTCGAACCTTGTTTTCCATGGAGTGGATGTGGAATCGCTACTCGTTGATACGGAGGTCTCGTCGCTCTAGACAGAGTACGGGTTCGGAAGTGCCATAACTTTAGATCCGATCGTTGGATCTCTCTCAAATTGTACAAGAGTTTCCGGACGGTTGTTTTCGTGCGGTGGATGTGGAATCGCTACTTGGTGATACGGAGGTCTCGTCGCTCGAGACAAGAGTAAGGGTTCGAAGCGCCATAACTTTAGATCCGACCGTTGGATCTCCCTCAAATTTTTACGGGAGTTTCCGGACGCTATTTTCCTTGCGGTGGATGTGGAATCGCTACTCGGTGATAGGGAGGTCTCGTCGCTCGAGACAAGAGTAAGGGTTCGGAAGTGCCATAACTTTAGATCCGACCGTTGGATCTCCCTCAAATTTTTACGGGAGCTTTCGAACCTTGTTTTCCATGGAGTGGATGTGGAATCGCTACTCGTTGATACGGAGGTCTCGTCGCTCGAGACAAGATTAAGGGTTCCGAAGTGCCATAACTTTAGATCCGACCGTTGGATCTCCCTCAAATTTTTACAGGAGCTTTTGAACCTTGTTTTCCATGGAGTGGATGTGGAATCGCTACTCGTTGATACGGAGGTCTCGTCGCTCTAGACCCGAGTACGAGTTCGGAAGTGCCATAACTTTAGATCCGACCGTTGGATCTCTCTCAAATTTTACAAGAGTTTCCGTACGCCGTTTTCCGTGCGGTGGATGTGGAATCGCTACTTGGTGATACGGAGGTCTCGTCACTCGAGACAAGAGTAAGGGTTCCGAAGCGCCATAACTTTAGATCCGACCATTGGATCTCCCTCAAATTTTTACGGGAGTTTCCGGACGCTATTTTCCTTGCGGTGGATGTGGAATCGCTACTCGGTGATAGGGAGGTCTCGTCGCTCGAGACAAGAGTAAGGGTTCCGAAGTGCCATAACTTTAGATCCGACCGTTGGATCTCCCTCAACTTTTTCAGGAGCTTTCGAACCTTGTTTTCCATGGAGTGGATGTGGAATCGCTACTCGTTGATACGGAGGTCTCGTCGCTCGAGACAAGAGTAAGGGTCCGAAGTGCCATAACTTTAGATCCGACCGTTGGATCTCCCTCAAATTTTTACGGGAGCTTTCGAACCTTGTTTTCCATGGAGTGGATGTGGAATCGCTACTCGTTGATACGGAGGTCTCGTCGCTCTAGACCGAGTTCGAGTTCGGAAGTGCCATAACTTTAGATCCGACCGTTGGATCTCCCTCAAATTTTTACGGGAGTTTCCGGACGCTATTTTCCTTGCGGTGGATGTGGAATCGCTACTCGGTGATAGGGAGGTCTCGTCGCTCGAGACAAGAGTAAGGGTTCCGAAGTGCCATAACTTTAGATCCGACCGTTGGATCTCCCTCAAATTTTTACGGGAGCTTTCGAACCTTGTTTTCCATGGAGTGGATGTGGAATCGCTACTCGTTGATACGGAGGTCTCGTCGCTCGAGACCGAGTACGGGTTTGGAAGTGCCATAACTTTAGATCCGACCGTTGGATCTCCCTCAAATTTTTACAAGAGTTTCCGAACGTTGATTTCCTTGTAGTAGAGGTGGAGTCGCTACTCGGTGAGGCGGAGGTCTCGGTGCTCCAGACCGGAGTACCGGTGTGGAAAGTGCATGACTTTTGATCCGATCGTTGGATCTCTTTCAAATTTTTACAAGAGTTTCCGGACGCTATTTTCTTTGAAGTTTATGTGGAATCGCTACTCGGTGATGTGGAGGTCTCGTCGCTCGAGACCGGAGTACGGGTTCGGAAGTACCATAATTGTAGATCCAACGGTTGGATCTCCCTCAAAATTTTACAGGGAGTTTCCGGACGTTGTTTTCCTTGCGGTGGATGTGGACTCGCTACTTGGTGATACGGAGGTCTCGTCGCTCGAGACAAGAGTACGGGTTCGGAAGTGCCATAACTTTAGATTCGATCGTTGGATCTCCCTCAAATTTTTACAGGAGTTTCCGGACGCTGTTTTCCGTGCAGTGGATGTGGAATCGCTACTTGGTGATACGAAGGTCTCGTCGCTCGAGACAAGAGTAAGGGTTCCGAAGCGCCATAACTTTAGATCCGACCGTTGGATCTCCCTCAAATTTTTACGGGAGTTTCCGGACGCTATTTTCCTTGCGGTGGATGTGGAATCGCTACTCGGTGATAGGGAGGTCTCGTCGCTCGAGACAAGAGTAAGGGTTCCGAAGTGCCATAACTTTAGATCCGACCGTTGGATCTCCCTCAAATTTTTACGGGAGCTTTCGAACCTTGTTTTCCATGGAGTGGATGTGGAATCGCTACTCGTTGATACGGAGGTCTCGTCGCTCTAGACCGAGTACGGGTTCGGAAGTGCCATAACTTTAGATCCGATCGTTGGATCTCTCTCAAATTTTACAAGAGTTTCCGGACGTTGTTTTCCGTGCAGTGGATGTGGAATCGCTACTTGGTGATACGGAGGTCTCGTCGCTCGAGACAAGAGTAAGGGTTCCGAAGCGCCATAACTTTAGATCCGACCGTTGGATCTCCCTCAAATTTTTACGGGAGTTTCCGGACGCTATTTTCCTTGCGGTGGATGTGGAATCGCTACTCGGTGATAGGGAGGTCTCGTCGCTCGAGACAAGAGTAAGGGTTCCGGAAGTGCCATAACTTTAGATCCGACCGTTGGATCTCCCTCAAATTTTTACGGGAGCTTTCGAACCTTGTTTTCCATGGAGTGGATGTGGAATCGCTACTCGTTGATACGGAGGTCTCGTCGCTCTAGACCCGAGTACGGGTTCGGAAGTGCCATAACTTTAGATCCGATCGTTGGATCTCGCTCAAATTTTACAAGAGTTTCCGGAGGCCGTTTTCCTTGCGGGGGATGTGGACTCGCTACTCGGTGATAGGGAGGTCTCGTCGCTCGAGACCCGAGTACGGGTTTGGAAGTGCCATAACTTTAGATCCGACCGTTGGATCTCCCTCAAATTTTTACAAGAGTTTCCGAACGTTGATTTCCTTGTACTAGAGGTGGAGTCGCTACTCGGTGAGTCGGAGGTCTCGGTGCTCCAGACCGGAGTACCGGTGTGGAAAGTGCATGACTTTTGATCCGATCGTTGGATCTCTGTCAAATTTTTACAAGAGTTTCCGGATGCTATTTTCTTTGAAGTTTATGTGGAATCGCTACTCGGTGATGCGGAGGTCTCGTCGCTCGAGACCGAGTACGGGTTCGGAAGTACCATAATTGTAGATCCAACAGTTGGATCTCCCTCAAATTTTTACAGGAGTTTCCGGACGTTGTTTTCCTTGCGGTGGATGTGGACTCGCTACTTGGTGATACGGAGGTCTCGTCGCTCGAGACAAGAGTACGGGTTCGGAAGTGCCATAACTTTAGATTCGATCGTTGGATCTCCCTCAAATTTTTACGGGAGTTTCGGGCCTTGTTTTCCGTGGAGTGGATGTGGAATCGCTACTTGGTGATACGGAGGTCTCGTCGCTCGAGACAAGAGTAAGGGTTCGAAGCGCCATAACTTTAGATCCGACCGTTGGATCTCCCTCAAATTTTTACAGGAGTTTCCGGACGCTGTTTTCCTTGCAGTGGATGTGGACTCGCTACTCGGTGATACGGAGGTCTCGTTTTCGAGACTAGAGTACGGGTTCGGAACTGCCATATCTTTAGATCCGACCGTTGGATCTCCTCAAATTTTTACCGGAGTTTCGCGACACTATTTTCCTTGCGGTGGATGTGGAATCGCTACTTGGTGATACGGAGGTCTCGTCGCTCGAGACAAGAGTACGGGTTCGGAAGTGCCATAACTTTAGATTCGATCGTTGGATCTCCCTCAAATTTTTACGAGAGTTTCCGGACGCCGTTTTCCGTGCAGTGGATGTGGAATCGCTACTTGGTGATACGGAGGTCTCGTCGCTCGAGACAAGAGTAAGGGTTCCGAAGCGCCATAACTTTAGATCCGACCGTTGGATCTCCCTCAAATTTTTACGAGAGTTTCCGGACGCTATTTTCCTTGCAGTGGATGTGGAATCGCTACTCGGTGATAGGGAGGTCTCGTCGCTCGAGACAAGAGTAAGGGTTCCGAAGTGCCATAACTTTAGATCCGACCGTTGGATCTCCCTCAAATTTTTACAGGAGCTTTCGAACCTTGTTTTCCATGGAGTGGATATGGAATCGCTACTCGTTGATACGGAGGTCTCGTCGCTCTAGACCAGAGTACGGGTTCGGAAGTGCCATAACTTTAGATCCGATCGTTGGATCTCGCTCAAATTTTACAAGAGTTTCCGGACGCTGTTTTCCTTGCAGGGGATGTGGACTCGCTACTCGGTGATAGGGAGGTCTCGTCGCTCGAGACCAGAGTACGGGTTTGGAAGTGCCATAACTTTAGATCCGACCGTTGGATCTCCCTCAAATTTTTACAAGAGTTTCCGAACGTTGATTTCCTTGTAGTAGAGGTGGAGTCGCTACTCGGTGAGTCGGAGGTCTCGGTGCTCCAGACCGGAGTACCGGTGTGGAAAGTGCATGACTTTTGATCCGATCGTTGGATCTCGTCAAATTTTTACAAGAGTTTCCGGATGCTATTTTCTTTGAAGTTTATGTGGAATCGCTACTCGGTGATGCGGAGGTCTCGTCGCTCGAGACCGGAGTACGGGTTCGGAAGTACCATAATTGTAGATCCAACGGTTGGATCTCCCTCAAATTTTTACGGAGGAGTTTCCGGACGTTGTTTTCCTTGCGGTGGATGTGGACTCGCTACTTGGTGATACGGAGGTCTCGTCGCTCGAGACAAGAGTACGGGTTCGGAAGTGCCATAACTTTAGATTCGATCGTTGGATCTCCCTCAAATTTTTACAGGAGTTTCCGGACGCTGTTTTCCGTGCAGTGGATGTGGAATCGCTACTTGGTGATACGGAGGTCTCCGGACGCTGTTTTCCTTGCAGTGGATGTGGACTCGCTACTCGGTGATACGGAGGTCTCGTCGCTCGAGACCCGAGCACGGGTTCGGAAGTGCCATAACTTTAGATCCGACCGTTGGATCCCCCTCAAATTTTTACAGAATTTCCGGACGCTGTTTTCCTTGTAGTGGATGTGGAATCGCTACTCGGTGATACGGAGGTCTCGTTGTTCGAGACTAGAGTACGGGTTCGAACCGCCATATCTTTAGATCCGACCGTTGGATCTCCCTCAAATTTTTACTGGAGTTTCGCGACACTATTTTCCTTGCGGTGGATGTGGAATCGCTACTTGGTGAAACGGAGTTCTCCTCGCTCGAGACCGAGCAACGGTTCGGATGTGCCTAAACTTTTGATCCGACCGTTGGATCTCCCTCAAATTTTTACGGGAGTTTCCGGACGTTGTTTTCCTTGGAGTGGATGTGGAATCGGTACTCGGTGATACGGAGGTCTCGTTTCGAGACTAGAGTACGGGTTCGGAAGCGCCATATCTTTAGATCCGACCGTTGGATCTCCCTCAAATTTTTACCTGGAGTTTCGCGACACTATTTTCCTTGCAGTGGATGTGGAATCGCTACTTGGTGATACGGAGTTCTCCTCGCTCGAGACCGAGCAACGGTTCGGATGTGCCTAAACTTTTGATCCGACCGTTGGATCTCCCTCAAATTTTTACGGGAGTTTCGGACGCTGTTTTCCTTGCGGTGGATGTGGACTCGCTACTCGGTGATACGGAGGTCTCGTCGCTCGAGACCGAGAGCACGGGTTCGGAAGTGCCATAACTTTAGATCCGACCGTTGGATCCCCCTCAAATTTTTACAGGAATTTCCGGACGCTGTTTTCCTTGTAGTGGATGTGGAATCGCTACTCGGTGATACGGAGGTCTCGTTGTTCGAGACTAGAGTACGGGTTCGGAACTGCCATATCTTTAGATCCGACCGTTGGATCTCCCTCAAATTTTTACTGGAGTTTCGCGACACTATTTTCCTTGCAGTGGATGTGGAATCGCTACTTGGTGAAACGGAGTTCTCCTCGCTCGAGACCGAGCAACGGTTCGGATGTGCCTAAACTTTTGATCCGACCGTTGGATCTCCCTCAAATTTTTACAGGAGTTTCCGGACGCTGTTTTCCTTGCAGTGGATGTGGAATCGCTACTCGGTGATACGGAGGTCTCGTTTTCGAGACTAGAGTACGGGTTCGGAAGCGCCATATCTTTAGATCCGACCGTTGGATCTCCCTCAAATTTTACCGGAGTTTCGCGACACTATTTTCCTTGCAAGTGGATGTGGAATCGCTACTTGGTGATACGGAGTTCTCCTCGCTCGAGACCGAGCAACGGTTCGGATGTGCCTAAACTTTTGATCCGACCGTTGGATCTCCCTCAAATTTTTACGGGAGTTTCCGGACGGTTGTTTTCCTTGGAGTGGTTGTGGACTCGCTACTCGGTGATACGAAGGTCTCGTCGCTCGAGACCGAGCACGGGTTCGGAAGTGCCATAACTTTAGATCCGACCGTTGGATCCCCCTCAAATTTTTACCGGAGTTTCGCGACACTATTTTCCTTGGAGTGGATGTGGAATCGCTACTTGGTGATACGGAGTTCTCCTCGCTCGAGACCCGAGCAACGGTTCGGATGTGCCTAAACTTTTGATCCGACCGTTGGATCTCTCTCAAATTTTTACAGGAGTTTCGGGACGCTGTTTTCCTTGGAGTGGATGTGGACTCGCTACTCGGTGATACGGAGGTCTCGTCGCTCGAGACCGAGCACGGGTTCGGAAGTGCCATAACTTTAGATCCGACCGTTGGATCCCCCTCAAATTTTTACAGGAATTTCCGGACACTGTTTTCCTTGTAGTGGATGTGGAATCGCTACTCGGTGATACGGAGGTCTCGTTGTTCGAGACTATAGTACGGGTTCGGAACTGCCATATCGTTAGATCCGACCGTTGGATCTCCCTCAAATTTTTACCGGAGTTTCGCGACACTATTTTCCTTGGAGTGGATGTGGAATCGCTACTTGGTGATACGGAGTTCTCCTTGCTCGAGACCGGAGCACGGTTCGGATGTGCCTAAACTTTTGATCCGACCGTTGGATCTCCCTCAAATTTTTACAGGAGTTTCGGACGCTGTTTTCCTTGCAGTGGATGTGGACTCGCTACTCGGTGATACGGAGGTCTCGTCGCTCGAGACCGAGCACGGGTTTGGAAGTGCCATAACTTTAGATCCGACCGTTGGATCCCCCTCAAATTTTTACAGGAATTTCCGGACGCTGTTTTCCTTGCCGTGGATGTGGAATCGCTACTTGGTGATACGGAGGTCTCGTTGTTCGAGACTAGAGTACGGGTTTAAGTGCCATATCTTTAGATCCGACCGTTGGATCTCCCTCAAATTTTTACGGGAGTTTCGGGACGCTTGTTTTCCTTGGGTGGATGTGGACTCGCTACTCGGTGATACGGAGGTCTCGTCGCTCGAGACCAGAGCACGGGTTCGGAAGTGCCATAACTTTAGATCCGACCGTTGGATCCCCCTCAAATTTTTACTGGAGTTTCGCGACACTATTTTCCTTGCAGTGGATGTGGAATCGCTACTTGGTGATACGGAGTTCTCCTTGCTCGAGACCGAGCAACGGTTCGGGATGTGCCTAAACTTTTGATCCGACCGTTGGCTCTCCCTCAAATTTTTACGGGAGTTTCCGGACGGCTGTTTTCCTTGCAGTGGATGTGGACTCGCTACTCGGTGATACGGAGGTCTCGTTTCGAGACTAGAGTACGGGTTCGGAAGCGCCATATCTTTAGATCCGACCGTTGGATCTCCCTCAAATTTTTACGGGAGTTTCCGGACGCTTGTTTTCCTTGCGAGTGGATGTGGACTCGCTACTTGGTGATACGGACGTCTCGTCGCTCGAGACAAGAGTACGGGTTCGGAAGTGCCATAACTTTAGATTCGATCGTTGGATCTCCCTCAAATTTTTACAGGAGTTTCCGGACCCTGTTTTCCGTGGAGTGGATGTGGAATCGCTACTTGGTGATACGGAGGTCTCGTCGCTCGAGACAAGAGTAAGGGTTCCGGAAGCGCCATAACTTTAGATCCGACCGTTGGATCTCCCTCAAATTTTTACGGGAGTTTCCGGACGCTGTTTTCCTTGCAGTGGATGTGGACTCGCTACTCGGTGATACGGAGGTCTCGTTGGTCGAGACTAGAGTACGGTTTCGGAAGCGCCATATCTTTAGATCCGACCGTTGGATCTCCCTCAAATTTTACGGAGTTTCGCGACACTATTTTCCTTGCGAGTGGATGTGGAATCGCTACTTGGTGATACGGAGGTCTCGTCGCTCGAGACAAGAGTACGGGTTCGGAAGTGCCATAACTTTAGATTCGATCGTTGGATCTCCCTCAAATTTTTACGGGAGTTTCCGGCGCTGTTTTCCGTGGAGTGGATGTGGAATCGCTACTTGGTGATACGGAGGTCTCGTCGCTCGAGACAAGAGTAAGGGTTCCGAAGCGCCATAACTTTAGATCCCGGACCGTTGGATCTCCCTAAAATTTTTACAGGAGTTTCCGGACGCTATTTTCCTTGAAGTGGATGTGGAATCGCTACTCGGTGATAGGGAGGTCTCGTCGCTCGAGACAAGAGTAAGGGTTCCGAAGTGCCATAACTTTAGATCCGACCGTTGGATCTCCCTCAAATTTTTACGAGAGCTTTCGAACCTTGTTTTCCATGGAGTGGATATGGAATCGCTACTCGTTGATACGGAGGTCTCGTCGCTCTAGACCGAGTACGGGTTCGGAAGTGCCATAACTTTAGATCCGATCGTTGGATCTCGCTCAAATTTTACAAGAGTTTCGGACGCTGTTTTCCTTGCGGGGATGTGGACTCGCTACTCGGTGCTAGGGAGGTCTCGTCGCTCGAGACCAGTAACGGGTTTGGAAGTGCCATAACTTTAGATCCGACCGTTGGATCTCCCTCAAATTTTTACAAGAGTTTCCGAACGTTGATTTCCTTGTAGTAGAGGTGGAGTCGCTACTCGGTGAGTCGGAGGTCTCGGTGCTCCGAGACCGGTACCCGGTGTGGAAAGTGCATGACTTTTGATCCGATCGTTGGATCTCTGTCAAATTTTTACAAGAGTTTCCGGATGCTATTTTCTTTGAAGTTTATGTGGAATCGCTACTCGGTGATGCGGAGGTCTCGTCGCTCGAGACCGAGTACGGGTTCGGAAGTACCATAATTGTAGATCCAACCAGTTGGATCTCCCTCAAATTTTTACAGGAGTTTCCGGACGCTGTTTTCCTTGCGGTGGATGTGGACTCGCTACTTGGTGATACGGAGGTCTCGTCGCTCGAGACAAGAGTACGGGTTCGGAAGTGCCATAACTTTAGATTCGATCGTTGGATCTCCCTCAAATTTTTACGGGAGTTTCGAGCCGATTTTCCGTGGCAGTGGATGTGGAATCGCTACTTGGTGATACGGAGGTCTCCGGACGCTGTTTTCCTTGCAGTGGATGTGGACTCGCTACTCGGTGATACGGAGGTCTCGTCGCTCGAGACCAGAGCACGGGTTCGGAAGTGCCATAACTTTAGATCCGACCGTTGGATCCCCCTCAAATTTTTACGGGAATTTCCGGACTTGTTTTCCTTGTAGTGGATGTGGAATCGCTACTCGGTGATACGGAGGTCTCGTTGTTCGAGACTAGAGTACGGGTTGGAAGCGCCATATCTTTAGATCCGACCGTTGGATCTCCCTCAAATTTTCTCCGGAGTTTCGCGACACTATTTTCCTTGCAAGTGGATGTGGAATCGCTACTTGGTGAAACGGAGTTCTCCTCGCTCGAGACCGAGCAACGGTTCGGATGTGCCTAAACTTTTGATCCGACCGTTGGATCTCCCTCAAATTTTTACGGGGAGTTTCCGGACGCTGTTTTCCTTGCGGTGGATGTGGAATCGGTACTCGGTGATACGGAGGTCTCGTTTCGAGACTAGAGTACGGGTTCGGAAGCGCCATATCTTTAGATCCGACCGTTGGATCTCCCTCAAATTTTTACGGAGTTTCGCGACACTATTTTCCTTGCAGTGGATGTGGAATCGCTACTTGGTGATACGGAGTTCTCCTCGCTCGAGACCGAGCAACGGTTCGGATGTGCCTAAACTTTTGATCCGACCGTTGGATCTCCCTCAAATTTTTACAAGAGTTTCCCGGACGCTTTTTCCTTGCAGTGGATGTGGACTCGCTACTCGGTGATACTGGAGGTCTCTCGCTCGAGACCGAGCACGGGTTCGGAAGTGCCATAACTTTAGATCCGACCGTTGGATCCCCCTCAAATTTTTACGAGAATTTCCGGCACGGTTTTCCTTGTAGTGGATGTGGAATCGCTACTCGGTGATACGGAGGTCTCGTTGTTCGAGACTAGAGTACGGGTTCGGAAGTGCCATATCTTTAGATCCGACCGTTGGATCTCCCTCAAATTTTTATCGGAGTTTCGCGACACTATTTTCCTTGCAGTGGATGTGGAATCGCTACTTGGTGAAACGGAGTTATCCTCGCTCGAGACCGAGCAAGGGTTCGGATGTGCCTAAACTTTTGATCCGACCGTTGGATCTCCCTCAAATTTTTACAGGAGTTTCCGGACGCTGTTTTCCTTGCGAGTGGATGTGGAATCGCTACTCGGTGATACGGAGGTCTCGTTTCGAGACTAGAGTACGGGTTCGGAAGCGCCATATCTTTAGATCCGACCGTTGGATCTCCCTCAAATTTTTACCGGAGTTTCGCGACACTATTTTCCTTGCAGTGGATGTGGAATCGCTACTTGGTGATACGGAGTTCTCCTCGCTCGAGACCGAGCAACGGTTCGGATGTGCCTAAACTTTTGATCCGACCGTTGGATCTCCCTCAAATTTTTACGGGAGTTTCCGGACGTTTTCCTTGGAGTGGTTGTGGACTCGCTACTCGGTGATACGAAGGTCTCGTCGCTCGAGACCAGAGCACGGGTTCGGAAGTGCCATAACTTTAGATCCGACCGTTGGATCCCCCTCAAATTTTTACTGGAGTTTCGCGACACTATTTTCCTTGCAGTGGATGTGGAATAGCTACTTGGTGATACGGAGTTCTCCTCGCTCGAGACCAGAGCAACGGTTCAGATGTGCCTAAACTTTTGATCCGACCGTTGGATCTCTCTCAAATTTTTACGAGAGTTTCCGGACGCGTTTTCCTTGCGGTGGATGTGGACTCGCTACTCGGTGATACGGAGGTCTCGTCGCTCGAGACCGAGCACGGGTTCGGAAGTGCCATAACTTTAGATCCGCCCGTTGGATCCCCCTCAAATTTTTACGAGAATTTCCCGGACATTGTTTTCCTTGTAGTGGATGTGGAATCGCTACTCGGTGATACGGAGGTCTCGTTGTTCGAGACTATAGTACGGGTTCGGAAGCTGCCATATCGTTAGATCCGACCGTTGGATCTCCCTCAAATTTTTATTGGAGTTTCGCGACACTATTTTCCTTGCGGTGGATGTGGAATCGCTACTTGGTGATACGGAGTTCTCCTTGCTCGAGACCCGAGCAACGGTTCGGATGTGCCTAAACTTTTGATCCGACCGTTGGATCTCCCTCAAATTTTTACGGGGAGTTTCCGGACGCCTGTTTTCCTTGCAGTGGATGTGGACTCGCTACTCGGTGATACGGAGGTCTCGTCGCTCGAGACCGGAGCACTGGGTTTGGAAGTGCCATAACTTTAGATCCGACCGTTGGATCCCCCTCAAATTTTTACGGGAATTTCCGGACTTGTTTTCCTTGCAGTGGATGTGGAATCGCTACTTGGTGATACGGAGGTCTCGTTGTTCGAGACTAGAGTACGGGTTCGGAAGCGCCATATCTTTAGATCCGACCGTTGGATCTCCCTCAAATTTTTACAGGAGTTTCCGGACGCTGTTTTCCTTGCAGTGGATGTGGACTCGCTACTCGGTGATACGAAGGTCTCGTCGCTCGAGACCAGAGCACGGGTTCGGAAGTGCCATAACTTTAGATCCGACCGTTGGATCCCCCTCAAATTTTTACTGGAGTTTCGCGACACTATTTTCCTTGCGGTGGATGTGGAATCGCTACTTGGTGATACGGAGTTCTCCTTGCTCGAGACCCGAGCAACGGTGGAGATGTGCCTAAACTTTTGATCCGACCGTTGGCTCTCCCTCAAATTTTTACGGGAGTTTCCGGACGCTGTTTTCCTTGCGGTGGATGTGGACTCGCTACTCGGTGATACGGAGGTCTCGTTTTCGAGACTAGAGTAACGGTTCGGAAGCGCCATATCTTTAGATCCGACCGTTGGATCTCCCTCAAATTTTTTCGGAGTTTCGCGACACTATTTTCCTTGCGGTGGATGTGGAATCGCTACTTGGTGATACGGAGGTCTCGTCGGCTCGAGACAAGAGTACGGGTTCGGAAGTGCCATAACTTTAGATTCGATCGTTGGATCTCCCTCAAATTTTTACGGGAGTTTCCGGGGCCAGTTTTTCCGTGCAGTGGATGTGGAATCGCTACTTGGTGATACGGAGGTCTCGTCGCTCGAGACAAGAGTAAGGGTTCCGAAGCGCCATAACTTTAGATCCGACCGTTGGATCTCCCTCAAATTTTTACGGGAGTTTCCGGACGCTATTTTCCTTGCAGTGGATGTGGAATCGCTACTCGGTGATAGGGAGGTCTCGTCGCTCGAGACAAGAGTAAGGGTTCCGAAGTGCCATAACTTTAGATCGCGTTGGATCTCCCTCAAATTTTTACAGGAGCTTTCGAACCTTGTTTTCCATGGAGTGGATGTGGAATCGCTACTCGTTGATACGGAGGTCTCGTCGCTCTAGACCCGAGTACGGGTTCGGAAGTGCCATAACTTTAGATCCGATCGTTGGATCTCGCTCAAATTTTACAAGAGTTTCCGGACGCCTGTTTTCCTTGCGAGGGATGTGGACTCGCTACTCGGTGATAGGGAGGTCTCGTCGCTCGAGACCCGAGTACGGGTTTGGAAGTGCCATAACTTTAGATCCGACCGTTGGATCTCCCTCAAATTTTTACAAGAGTTTCCGAACGTTGATTTCCTTGTACTAGAGGTGGAGTCGCTACTCGGTGAGTCGGAGGTCTCGGTGCTCCAGACCAGAGTACGGTGTGGAAAGTGCATGACTTTTGATCCGATCGTTGGATCTCCGTCAAATTTTTACGGAGTTTCCGGATGCTATTTTCTTTGAAGTTTATGTGGAATCGCTACTCGGTGATGCGGAGGTCTCGTCGCTCGAGACCGAGTACGGGTTCGGAAGTACCATAATTGTAGATCCAACAGTTGGATCTCCCTCAAATTTTTACAGGGAGTTTCCGGACGGCTGTTTTCCTTGCAGGTGGATGTGGACTCGCTACTTGGTGATACGGAGGTCTCGTCGCTCGAGACAAGAGTACGGGTTCGGAAGTGCCATAACTTTAGATTCGATCGTTGGATCTCCCTCAAATTTTTACAGGAGTTTCCGGACGCTGTTTTCCGTGCAAGTGGATGTGGAATCGCTACTTGGTGATACGGAGGTCTCGTCACTCGAGACAAGAGTAAGGGTTCCGAAGCGCCATAACTTTAGATCCGACCGTTGGATCTCCCTCAAATTTTTACGGGAGTTTCCGGACGCTGTTTTCCTTGCAAGTGGATGTGGACTCGCTACTCGGTGATACGGAGGTCTCGTTTTCGAGACTAGAGTACGGGTTCGGAGCGCCATATCTTTAGATCCGACCGTTGGATCTCCCTCAAATTTTTTTCGGAGTTTCGCGACACTATTTTCCTTGCGGTGGATGTGGAATCGCTACTTGGTGATACGGAGGTCTCGTCGCTCGAGACAAGAGTACGGGTTCGGAAGTGCCATAACTTTAGATTCGATCGTTGGATCTCCCTCAAATTTTTACGAGAGTTTCCGGACGCTGTTTTCCGTGCAGTGGATGTGGAATCGCTACTTGGTGATACGGAGGTCTCGTCGCTCGAGACAAGAGTAAGGGTTCCGAAGCGCCATAACTTTAGATCCGACCGTTGGATCTCCCTCAAATTTTTACGGGAGTTTCCGGACGCTATTTTCCTTGGGGTGGATGTGGAATCGCTACTCGGTGATAGGGAGGTCTCGTCGCTCGAGACAAGAGTAAGGGTTCGAAGTGCCATAACTTTAGATCCGACCGTTGGATCTCCCTCAAATTTTACCAGGAGCTTTCGAACCTTGTTTTCCATGGAGTGGATGTGGAATCGCTACTCGTTGATACGGAGGTCTCGTCGCTCTAGACCGCAGTGCACGGGTTCGGAAGTGCCATAACTTTAGATCCGATCGTTGGATCTCGCTCAAATTTTACAAGAGTTTCCGGACGTTGTTTTCCTTGCGGGGGATGTGGACTCGCTACTCGGTGATAGGGAGGTCTCGTCGCTCGAGACCGAGTACGGGTTTGGAAGTGCCATAACTTTAGATCCGACCGTTGGATCTCCCTCAAATTTTTACAAGAGTTTCCGAACGTTGATTTCCTTGTACTAGAGGTGGAGTCGCTACTCGGTGAGTCGGAGGTCTCGGTGCTCGGGACGGAGTACCGGTGTGGAAAGTGCATGACTTTTGATCCGATCGTTGGATCTCTGTCAAATTTTTACAAGAGTTTCCGGATGCTATTTTCTTTGAAGTTTATGTGGAATCGCTACTCGGTGATGCGGAGGTCTCGTCGCTCGAGACCTGAGTACGGGTTCGGAAGTACCATAATTGTAGATCCAACAGTTGGATCTCCCTCAAATTTTTACGGGAGTTTTCGGACGTTGTTTTCCTTGCAGTGGATGTGGACTCGCTACTTGGTGATACGGAGGTCTCGTCGCTCGAGACAAGAGTACGGGTTCGGAAGTGCCATAACTTTAGATTCGATCGTTGGATCTCCCTCAAATTTTTACAGGAGTTTCGGACGGCTGTTTGTGCCGTGGATGTGGAATCGCTACTTGGTGATACGGGTCTCGGACTGTTTTCTTGCAAGTGGATGTGGACTCGCTACTCGGTGATACGGAGGTCTCGTCGCTCGAGACCGAGCACGGGTTCGGAAGTGCCATAACTTTAGATCCGACAGTTGGATCCCCCTCAAATTTTTACGGAATTTCCGGACACTGTTTTCCTTGTAGTGGATGTGGAATCGCTACTCGGTGATACGGAGGTCTCGTTGTTCGAGACTAGAGTACGGTTCGAATCGCCATATCTTTAGATCCGACCGTTGGATCTCCCTCAAATTTTTACTGGAGTTTCGCGACACTATTTTCCTTGCAGTGGATGTGGAATCGCTACTTGGTGAAACGGAGTTCTCCTCGCTCGAGACCAGAGCAACGGTTCAGATGTGCCTAAACTTTTGATCCGACCGTTGGATCTCCCTCAAATTTTTACGGGAGTTTCCGGAGGCTGTTTTCCTTGCGAGTGGATGTGGAATCGGTACTCGGTGATACGGAGGTCTCGTTTTCGAGACTAGAGTACGGGTTCGGAAGCTGCCATATCTTTAGATCCGACCGTTGGATCTCCCTCAAATTTTTACCGGAGTTTCGCGACACTATTTTCCTTGCGGTGGATGTGGAATCGCTACTTGGTGATACGGAGTTCTCCTCGCTCGAGACCGAGCAACGGTTCGGATGTGCCTAAACTTTTGATCCGACCGTTGGATCTCCCTCAAATTTTTACGGGAGTTTCCGGACTGTTTTCCTTGCGGTGGATGTGGACTCGCTACTCGGTGATACGGAAGGTCTCGTCGCTCGAGACCGAGCACGGGTTCGGAAGTGCCATAACTTTAGATCCGACCGTTGGATCCCCCTCAAATTTTTACAGGAATTTCCGGACGTTGTTTTCCTTGTAGTGGATGTGGAATCGCTACTCGGTGATACGGAGGTCTCGTTGTTCGAGACTAGAGTACGGGTTGGAATCGCCATATCTTTAGATCCGACCGTTGGATCTCCCTCAAATTTTTACTGGAGTTTCGCGACACTATTTTCCTTGTAGTGGATGTGGAATCGCTACTTGGTGAAACGGAGTTCTCCTCGCTCGAGACCAGAGCAACGGTTCAGATGTGCCTAAACTTTTGATCGCGTAGTTGGATCTCCCTCAAATTTTTACGGGAGTTTCGGATCTTTGTTTTCCTTGCAGTGGATGTGGACTCGCTACTCGGTGATACGGAGGTCTCGTCGCTCGAGACAAGAGCACGGGTTCGGAAGTGCCATAACTTTAGATCCGACCGTTGGATCCCCCTCAAATTTTCTTGGAGTTTCGCGACACTATTTTCCTTGCAGTGGATGTGGAATCGCTACTTGGTGATACGGAGTTCTCCTCGCTCGAGACCGAGCAACGGTTCGGATGTGCCTAAACTTTTGATCCGACCGTTGGATCTCCCTCAAATTTTTACGGGAGTTTCCGGACGCTGTTTTCCTTGCGGTGGATGTGGAATCGCTACTCGGTGATACGGAGGTCTCGTTTTCGAGACTAGAGTACGGGTTCGGAACTGCCATATCTTTAGATCCGACCGTTGGATCTCCCTCAAATTTTTACTGGAGTTTCGCGACACTATTTTCCTTGCAGTGGATGTGGAATCGCTACTTGGTGATACGGAGTTCTCCTCGCTCGAGACCAGAGCAACGGTTCGGATGTGCCTAAACTTTTGATCCAACCGTTGGATCTCCCTCAAATTTTACGGGGAGTTTCCGGACGCTGTTTTCCTTGGAGTGGTTGTGGACTCGCTACTCGGTGATACGAAGGTCTCGTCGCTCGAGACAAGAGCACGGGTTCGGAAGTGCCATAACTTTAGATCCGGACGTTGGATCCCCTCAAATTTTTACTGGAGTTTCGCGACACTTATTTTCTTGCAGTGGATGTGGAATCGCTACTTGGTGATACGGAGTTCTCCTCGCTCGAGACCGGAGCACCGGTTCGGATGTGCCTTAACTTTTGATCCGGCCGTTGGATCTCTCTCAAATTTTTACGGGGAGTTTCGGACACTGTTTTCCTTGCGGTGGATGTGGACTCGCTACTTCGGTGATACGGAGGTCTCGTCGCTCGAGACCCGAGCACGGTTTGGAAGTGCCATAACTTTAGATCCGACCGTTGGATCCCCCTCAAATTTTTACGGGAATTTCCGGACCCTTTGTTTTCCTTGAGTGGATGTGGAATCGCTACTCGGTGATACGGAGGTCTCGTTGTTCGAGACCGAGTACGGGTTCGGAAGTGCCATATCTTTAGATCCGACCGTTGGATCCCCTCAAATTTTTACGAGGAGTTTCCGGACGTTGTTTTCCTTGCGGTGGATGTGGACTCGCTACTCGGTGGTACGGAGGTCTCGTCGCTCGAGACCAGAGCACGGGTTCGGAAGTGACATAACTTTAGATCCGACCGTTGGATCTCCCTCAAATTTTTACTGGAGTTTCGCGACACTATTTTCCTTGCGGTGGATGTGGAATCGCTACTTGGTGATACGGAGTTCTCCTTGCTCGAAACCGAGCAACGGTTCGGGATGTGCCTAAACTTTTGATCCGGCCGTTGGCTCTCCCTCAAATTTTTACGGGGAGTTTCGGACGTTGTTTTCCTTGCGGTGGATGTGGACTCGCTACTCGGTGATACGGAGGTCTCGTCGCTCGAGACCGAGCACGGGTTTGGAAGTGCCATAACTTTAGATCCGACCGTTGGATCCCCCTCAAATTTTTACGGGAATTTCCGGACGCTGTTTTCCTTGCGGTGGATGTGGAATCGCTACTCGGTGATACGGAGGTCTCGTTGTTCGAGACTAGAGTACGGGTTCGGAACTGCCATATCTTTAGATCCGACCGTTGGATCTCCCTCAAATTTTTCTGGAGTTTCACGACACTATTTTCCTTGCAGTGGATGTGGAATCGCTACTTGGTGATACGGAGTTCTCCTTGCTCGAGACCGAGCAACGGTTCGGATGTGCCTAAACTTTTGATCCGACCGTTGGATCTCCCTCAAATTTTTACGGGAGTTTCCGGGACGGACTGTTTTCCTTGCAGTGGATGTGGACTCGCTACTCGGTGATACGGAGGTCTCGTCGCTCGAGACCGAGCACGGGTTTGGAAGTGCCATAACTTTAGATCCGACCGTTGGATCCCCCTCAAATTTTTACAGGAATTTCCGGACGCTGCTTTCCTTGCAGTGGATGTGGAATCGCTACTTGGTGATACGGAGGTCTCGTTGTTCGAGACTAGAGTACGGGTTCGGAAGTGCCATATCTTTAGATCCGACCGTTGGATCTCCCTCAAATTTTTACGGGAGTTTCGGGACACTGTTTTCCTTGCGAGTGGATGTGGAATCGCTACTCGGTGATACGGAGGTCTCGTTTTCGAGACTAGAGTACGGGTTCGGAAGTGCCATATCTTTAGATCCGACCGTTGGATCTCCCTCAAATTTTTAGCGGAGTTTCGCGACACTATTTTCCTTGCGAGTGGATGTGGAATCGCTACTTGGTGATACGGAGTTCTCCTCGCTCGAGACCGAGCAACGGTTCGGATGTGCCTAAACTTTTGATCCGTAGTTGGATCTCCCTCAAATTTTTACAGGAGTTTCCGGACGGCTGTTTTCCTTGCGGTGGATGTGGACTCGCTACTCGGTGATACGGAGGTCTCGTCGCTCGAGACCGAGCACGGGTTCGGAAGTGCCATAACTTTAGATCCGACCGTTGGATCCCCCTCAAATTTTTACGGGAATTTCCGGATGTTGTTTTCCTTGTAGTGGATGTGGACTCGCTACTCGGTGATACGGAGGTCTCGTTGTTCGAGACTAGAGTACGGGTTCGGGAAGTGCCATATCTTTAGATCCGACGTTGGATCTCCCTCAAATTTTTACGGGAGTTTCGGACGCTGTTTTCCTTGCGGTGGATGTGGAATCGCTACTCGGTGATACGGAGGTCTCGTTTTCGAGACTAGAGTACGGGTTCGGATGTGCCATATCTTTAGATCCGACCGTTGGATCTCCCTCAAATTTTTACGGGAATTTCGGACGCTGTTTTCCTTGCGAGTGGATGTGGAATCGCTACTTGGTGATACGGAGGTCTCGTTGCTCGAGACTAGAGTACGGGTTCGGAAGTGCCATATCTTTAGATCCGACCGTTGGATCTCCCTCAAATTTTTACGGGGAGTTTCGGATCTTTGTTTTCCTTGCGGTGGATGTGGACTCGCTACTCGGTGATACGGAGGTCTCGTCGCTCGAGACAAGAGCACGGGTTCGGAAGTGCCATAACTTTAGATCCGACCGTTGGATCCCCCTCAAATTTTTACTGGAGTTTCGCGACACTATTTTCCTTGCAGTGGATGTGGAATCGCTACTTGGTGATACGGAGTTCTCCTCGCTCGAGACCGGAGCAACGGTTCGGATGTGCCTAAACTTTTGATCCGACCGTTGGATCTCCCTCAAATTTTTACGGGAGTTTCCGGACGCTGTTTTCCTTGCGGTGGATGTGGACTCGCTACTCGGTGATACGGAGGTCTCGTCGCTCGAGACCCGAGCACGGGTTCGGAAGTGCCATAACTTTAGATCCGACCGTTGGATCCCCCTCAAATTTTTACGGGAATTTCCGGACATTTGTTTTCCTTGCGGTGGATGTGGAATCGCTACTCGGTGATACGGAGGTCTCGTTGTTCGAGACTAGAGTACGGGTTCGGAAGCTGCCATATCTTTAGATCCGACCGTTGGATCTCCCTCAAATTTTTACTGGAGTTTCGCGACACTATTTTCCTTGCAGTGGATGTGGAATCGCTACTTGGTGATACGGAGTTCTCCTTGCTCGAGACCAGAGCAACGGTTCAGATGTGCCTAAACTTTTGATCCGACCGTTGGATCTCCCTCAAATTTTTACGGGAGTTTCGGGACGCTTGTTTTCCTTGGAGTGGATGTGGACTCGCTACTCGGTGATACGGAGGTCTCGTCGCTCGAGACCGAGCACGGGTTTGGAAGTGCCATAACTTTAGATCCGACCGTTGGATCCCCTCAAATTTTTACGGGAATTTCCGGACGCTGTTTTCCTTGCGGTGGATGTGGAATCGCTACTTGGTGATACGGAGGTCTCGTTGTTCGAGACTAGAGTACGGGTTCGGAAGTGCCATATCTTTAGATCCGACCGTTGGATCTCCCTCAAATTTTTACAGGAGTTTCCGGACGCTGTTTTCCTTGCGGTGGATGTGGAATCGCTACTCGGTGATACGGAGGTCTCGTTGTTCGAGACTAGAGTACGGGTTCGGAAGTGCCATATCTTTAGATCCGACCGTTGGATCTCCCTCAAATTTTTACTGAGTTTCGCGACACTATTTTCCTTGCGGTGGATGTGGAATCGCTACTTGGTGATACGGAGTTCTCCTCGCTCGAGACCCAGCACCGGTTCGGATGTGCCTAAACTTTTGATCCGACCGTTGGATCTCCCTCAAATTTTTACGGGGAGTTTCCGGACGCTGTTTTCCTTGCAGTGGATGTGGACTCGCTACTCGGTGATACGGAGGTCTCGTCGCTCGAGACCGAGCACGGGTTCGGAAGTGCCATAACTTTAGATCCGACCGTTGGATCCCCCTCAAATTTTTACGGGAATTTCCGGACATTGTTTTCCTTGTAGTGGATGTGGAATCGCTACTCGGTGATACGGAGGTCTCGTTGTTCGAGACTAGAGTACGGGTTCGGAAGCGCCATATCTTTAGATCCGACCGTTGGATCTCCCTCAAATTTTTACCGGAGTTTCGCGACACTATTTTCCTTGCGGTGGATGTGGAATCGCTACTTGGTGAACGGAGTTCTCCTCGCTCGAGACCGAGCAACGGTTCGGGATGTGCCTAAACTTTTGATCCGACCGTTGGATCTCCCTCAAATTTTTACGGGAGTTTCGGACAGCTGTTTTCCTTGCGGTGGATGTGGAATCGCTACTCGGTGATACGGAGGTCTCGTTTTCGAGACTAGAGTACGGGTTCGGAAGTGCCATATCTTTAGATCCGACCGTTGGATCTCCCTCAAATTTTTACGGGAATTTCCGGACACTGTTTTCCTTGCGAGTGGATGTGGAATCGCTACTTGGTGATACGGAGGTCTCGTCGCTCGAGACCCGAGCACGGGTTCGGAAGTGCCATAACTTTAGATCCGTAGTTGGATCCCCCTCAAATTTTTACGGGAATTTCGGACACTGTTTTCCTTGCAAGTGGATGTGGAATCGCTACTCGGTGATACGGAGGTCTCGTTGTTCGAGACTAGAGTACGGGTTCGGATGTGCCATATCTTTAGATCCGACCGTTGGATCTCCCTCAAATTTTTACGGAGTTTCGCGACACTATTTTCCTTGCGGTGGATGTGGAATCGCTACTTGGTGATACGGAGTTCTCCTCGCTCGAGACCGAGCAACGGTTCGGATGTGCCTAAACTTTTGATCCGACCGTTGGATCTCCCTCAAATTTTTACGGGAGTTTCCGGACCTGTTTTCCTTGCGGTGGATGTGGACTCGCTACTCGGTGATACGGAGGTCTCGTCGCTCGAGACCCGAGCACGGGTTCGGAAGTGCCATAACTTTAGATCCGACCGTTGGATCCCCCTCAAATTTTTACGGGAATTTGCGGACCTTTTTTTTCCTTGCAGTGGATGTGGAATCGCTACTCGGTGATACGGAGGTCTCGTTGTTCGAGACTAGAGTACGGGTTCGGAAGCGCCATATCTTTAGATCCGACGTTGGATCTCCCTCAAATTTTTATTGGAGTTTCGCGACACTATTTTCCTTGCGGTGGATGTGGAATCGCTACTTGGTGATACGGAGTTCTCCTTGCTCGAGACCGGAGCAACGGTTCGGATGTGCCTAAACTTTTGATCCGACCGTTGGATCTCCCTCAAATTTTTACGGGAGTTTCCGGACACTGTTTTCCTTGCAGTGGATGTGGACTCGCTACTCGGTGATACGGAGGTCTCGTCGCTCGAGACCAGAGCACGGGTTTGGAAGTGCCATAACTTTAGATCCGACCGTTGGATCCCCCTCAAATTTTTACAGGAATTTCCGGACGCTGTTTTCCTTGCAGTGGATGTGGAATCGCTACTTGGTGATACGGAGGTCTCGTTGTTCGAGACTAGAGTACGGGTTCGGAAGTGCCATATCTTTAGATCCGACCGTTGGATCTCCCTCAAATTTTTACTGGAGTTTCCGGACACTGTTTTCCTTGCGGTGGATGTGGAATCGCTACTCGGTGATACGGAGGTCTCGTTGCTCGAGACTAGAGTACGGGTTCGGAAGTGCCATATCTTTAGATCCGACCGTTGGATCTCCCTCAAATTTTCTACAGGAGTTTCGCGGACACTATTTTCCTTGCAGTGGATGTGGAATCGCTACTTGGTGATACGGAGTTCTCCTCGCTCGAGACCGAGCACGGGTTCGGATGTGCCATAACTTTTGATCCGCCGTTGGATCTCCCTCAAATTTTTACGGGAGTTTCCGGACGGCTGTTTTCCTTGCGGTGGATGTGGACTCGCTACTCGGTGATACGGAGGTCTCGTCGCTCGAGACCGGAGCACGGGTTCGGAAGTGCCATAACTTTAGATCCGGCCGTTGGATCCCCCTCAAATTTTTACGGGAATTTCGCGACACTGTTTTCCTTGTAGTGGATGTGGAATCGCTACTCGGTGATACGGAGGTCTCGTTGTTCGAGACTAGAGTACGGGTTCGGAAGTGCCATAATCTTTAGATCCGACCGTTGGATCTCCCTCAAATTTTTTGGAGTTTCGCGACACTATTTTCCTTGCAGTGGATGTGGAATCGCTACTTGGTGATACGGAGTTCTCCTCGCTCGAGACCGAGCAACGGTTCGGATGTGCCTAAACTTTTGATCCGACCGTTGGATCTCCCTCAAATTTTTACGGGAGTTTCGGACGTTGTTTTCCTTGCGGTGGATGTGGAATCGCTACTCGGTGATACGGAGGTCTCGTTTTCGAGACTAGAGTACGGGTTCGGAAGTGCCATATCTTTAGATCCGACCGTTGGATCTCCCTCAAATTTTTACGGGAATTTCGGACAGCTGTTTTCCTTGCGGTGGATGTGGAATCGCTACTTGGTGATACGGAGGTCTCGTTGTTCGAGACTAGAGTACGGGTTCGGAAGTGCCATATCTTTAGATCCGACCGTTGGATCTCCCTCAAATTTTTACGGGGAGTTTTCCGGACTTTGTTTTCCTTGCAGTGGATGTGGACTCGCTACTCGGTGATACGGAGGTCTCGTCGCTCGAGACAAGAGCACGGGTTCGGAAGTGCCATAACTTTAGATCCGACCGTTGGATCCCCCTCAAATTTTTTGGAGTTTCGCGACACTATTTTCCTTGCGGTGGATGTGGAATCGCTACTTGGTGATACGGAGTTCTCCTCGCTCGAGACCGGAGCAACGGTTCGGATGTGCCTAAACTTTTGATCCGACCGTTGGATCTCCCTCAAATTTTTACGGGGAGTTTCGGATGCTGTTTTCCTTGCGGTGGATGTGGACTCGCTACTCGGTGATACGGAGGTCTCGTCGCTCGAGACCAGAGCACGGGTTCGGAAGTGCCATAACTTTAGATCCGACCGTTGGATCCCCCTCAAATTTTTACGGGAATTTCGGACATTGTTTTCCTTGCGGTGGATGTGGAATCGCTACTCGGTGATACGGAGGTCTCGTTGTTCGAGACTAGAGTACGGGTTCGGAAGTGCCATATCTTTAGATCGACCGTTGGATCTCCCTCAAATTTTTGCGGAGTTTCGCGACACTATTTTCCTTGCGGTGGATGTGGAATCGCTACTTGGTGATACGGAGTTCTCCTCGCTCGAGACCCGAGCAACGGTTCGGATGTGCCTAAACTTTTGATCCGACGTTGGATCTCCCTCAAATTTTTACGGGGAGTTTCCGGACGTTGTTTTCCTTGGAGTGGATGTGGACTCGCTACTCGGTGATACGGAGGTCTCGTTGCTCGAGACAAGAGCACGGGTTTGGAAGTGCCATAACTTTAGATCCGACGTTGGATCCCCCTCAAATTTTTACGGGAATTTCGCGACACTGTTTTCCTTGCGGTGGATGTGGAATCGCTACTTGGTGATACGGAGGTCTCGTTGTTCGAGACTAGAGAACGGGTTCGGAAGTGCCATATCTTTAGATCCGACCGTTGGATCTCCCTCAAATTTTTACGGGGAGTTTCCGGACGCTGTTTTCCTTGCGGTGGATGTGGAATCGCTACTCGGTGATACGGAGGTCTCGTCGTTCGAGACTAGAGTACGGGTTCGGAAGTGCCATATCTTTAGATCCGACCGTTGGATCTCCCTCAAATTTTTACGGGAGTTTCGCGACACTATTTTCCTTGCGGTGGATGTGGAATCGCTACTTGGTGATACGGAGTTCTCCTCGCTCGAGACCCGAGCAACGGTTCGGATGTGCCTAAACTTTTGATCCGACCGTTGGATCTCCCTCAAATTTTTACGGGAGTTTCCGGACACTGTTTTCCTTTGAAGTGGATGTGGACTCGCTACTTGGGTGATACGGAGGTCTCGTCGCTCGAGACCGAGCACGGGTTCGGAAGTGCCATAACTTTAGATCCGACGTTGGATCCCCCTCAAATTTTTACGGGATTTCCGGACACTTGTTTTCCTTGAGTGGATGTGGAATCGCTACTCGGTGATACGGAGGTCTCGTTGTTCGAGACTAGAGTACGGGGTTCGGAAGTGCCATATCTTTAGATCCGGCCGTTGGATCTCCCTCAAATTTTTACTTGGAGTTTCGCGACACTATTTTCCTTGCAGTGGATGTGGAATCGCTACTTGGTGATACGGAGTTCTCCTCGCTCGAGACCGAGCAACGGTTCGGATGTGCCTAAACTTTTGATCCGACTGTTGGATCTCCCTCAAATTTTTACAGGAGTTTCCGGACGCTGTTTTCCTTGCAGTGGATGTGGACTCGCTACTCGGTGATACGGAGGTCTCGTTGTTCGAGACTAGAGTACGGGTTCGGAAGCGCCATATCTTTAGATCCGACCGTTGGATCTCCCTCAAATTTTTCCGGAGTTTCGCGACACTATTTTCCTTGCGGTGGATGTGGAATCGCTACTTGGTGATACGGAGTTCTCGTCGCTCGAGACTAGAGTACGGGTTCGGAAGTGCCATAACTTTTGATCCGACCGTTGGATCTCCCTCAAATTTTTACGGGGAGTTTCCGGACGTTGTTTTCCTTGGAGTGGATGTGGACTCGCTACTCGGTGATACGGAGGTCTCGTCGCTCGAGACCAGAGCACGGGTTCGGAAGTGCCATAACTTTAGATCCGACCGTTGGATCCCCCTCAAATTTTTACGGGAATTTCGGGACGCTTGTTTTCCTTGCGGTGGATGTGGAATCGCTACTCGGTGATACGGAGGTCTCGTTGTTCGAGACTAGAGTACGGGTTCGGAAGCGCCATATCTTTAGATCCGACCGTTGGATCTCCCTCAAATTTTTTGGAGTTTCGCGACACTATTTTCCTTGCAGTGGATGTGGAATCGCTACTTGGTGATACGGAGTTCTCCTCGCTCGAGACCGAGCAACGGTTCGGATGTGCCTAAACTTTTGATCCGGCCGTTGGATCTCCCTCAAATTTTTACGAGGAGTTTCGGACGCTGTTTTCCTTGGAGTGGATGTGGACTCGCTACTCGGTGATACGGAGGTCTCGTCGCTCGAGACCGGAGCACGGGTTCGGAAGTGCCATAACTTTAGATCCGAGTTGGATCCCCCTCAAATTTTTACGGGAATTTCCGGACGGCTTGTTTTCCTTGCAGTGGATGTGGAATCGCTACTCGGTGATACGGAGGTCTCGTTGTTCGAGACTAGAGTACGGGTTCGGAAGTGCCATATCTTTAGATCCGCCAGTTGGATCTCCCTCAAATTTTTAGGGAGTTTCGGACACTTGTTTTCCTTGGAGTGGATGTGGAATCGCTACTCGGTGATACGGAGGTCTCGTCGCTCGAGACCAGAGTACGGGTTCGGAAGTGCCATATCTTTAGATCCGAAGTTGGATCCCCTCAAATTTTTACTGGAGTTTCGCGACACTGTTTTCCTTGCAGTGGATGTGGAATCGCTACTTGGTGATACGGAGTTCTCCTCGCTCGAGACCAGAGCAACGGTTCGGATGTGCCTAAACTTTTGATCGATCGTTGGATCTCCCTCAAATTTTTACAGGAGTTTCGCGACACTGTTTTCCTTGCGGTGGATGTGGACTCGCTACTCGGTGATACGGAGGTCTCGTCGCTCGAGACCGAGCACGGGTTCGGAAGTGCCATAACTTTAGATCCGACCGTTGGATCCCCCTCAAATTTTTACGGGAATTTCGGACCTTGTTTTCCTTGTAGTGGATGTGGAATCGCTACTCGGTGATACGGAGGTCTCGTTGTTCGAGACTAGAGTACGGGTTCGGAAGTGCCATATCTTTAGATCCGACCGTTGGATCTCCCTCAAATTTTTGCGGAGTTTCGCGACACTATTTTCCTTGCGGTGGATGTGGAATCGCTACTTGGTGATACGGAGTTCTCCTCGCTCGAGACCGAGCAACGGGTTCGGATGTGCCTTAACTTTTGATCCGGCCGTTGGATCTCCCTCAAATTTTTACGGGGAGTTTCGGACACTGTTTTCCTTGCGGTGGATGTGGACTCGCTACTCGGTGATACGGAGGTCTCGTCGCTCGAGACCGAGCACGGGTTCGGAAGTGCCATAACTTTAGATCCGGCCGTTGGATCCCCCTCAAATTTTTACGGGAATTTCCGGACTTTGTTTTCCTTGCGGTGGATGTGGAATCGCTACTCGGTGATACGGAGGTCTCGTTGTTCGAGACTAGAGTACGGGTTCGGAAGTGCCATATCTTTAGATCCGTAGTTGGATCTCCCTCAAATTTTTACTGGAGTTTCGCGACACTATTTTCCTTGCGGTGGATGTGGAATCGCTACTTGGTGATACGGAGTTCTCCTCGCTCGAGACCGAGCAACGGTTCGGATGTGCCTAAACTTTTGATCGGCCGTTGGATCTCCCTCAAATTTTTACGGGGAGTTTCGGAGGCTGTTTTCCTTGGAGTGGATGTGGACTCGCTACTCGGTGATACGGAGGTCTCGTCGCTCGAGACCAGAGCACGGGTTCGGAAGTGCCATAACTTTAGATCCGACCGTTGGATCCCCCTCAAATTTTTACGGGAATTTCGGACATTTGTTTTCCTTGCGGTGGATGTGGAATCGCTACTCGGTGATACGGAGGTCTCGTTGTTCGAGACTAGAGTACGGGTTCGGAGACTGCCATATCTTTAGATCCGGCCGTTGGATCTCCCTCAAATTTTTTGGAGTTTCGCGACACTATTTTCCTTGCGGTGGATGTGGAATCGCTACTTGGTGATACGGAGTTCTCCTCGCTCGAGACCCGAGCAACGGTTCGGATGTGCCTAAACTTTTGATCCGTAGTTGGATCTCCCTCAAATTTTTACGGGGAGTTTCGGACATTTGTTTTCCTTGCGAGTGGATGTGGACTCGCTACTCGGTGATACGGAGGTCTCGTCGCTCGAGACAAGAGCACGGGTTCGGAAGTGCCATAACTTTAGATCCGACCGTTGGATCCCCCTCAAATTTTTACGGGAATTTCGGACACTGTTTTCCTTGCGGTGGATGTGGAATCGCTACTCGGTGATACGGAGGTCTCGTTGTTCGAGACTAGAGTACGGGTTCGGAATGTGCCATATCTTTAGATCCGACCGTTGGATCTCCCTCAAATTTTTACGGGAGTTTCGCGACACTGTTTTCCTTGCGAGTGGATGTGGAATCGCTACTTGGTGATACGGAGTTCTCCTCGCTCGAGACCGAGCCACGGTTCGGAAGTGCCATAACTTTAGATCCGACCGTTGGATCCCCCTCAAATTTTTACGGGAAGTTTCCGGACTATTGTTTTCCTTGCAGTGGATGTGGACTCGCTACTCGGTGATACGGAGGTCTCGTTGTTCGAGACTAGAGTACGGGTTCGGAAGTGCCATATCTTTAGATCCGTAGTTGGATCTCCCTCAAATTTTTGGAGTTTCGCGACACTATTTTCCTTGCGGTGGATGTGGAATCGCTACTTGGTGATACGGAGTTCTCCTCGCTCGAGACCAGAGCAACGGTTCGGATGTGCCTAAACTTTTGATCCGTAGTTGGATCTCCCTCAAATTTTTACGGGAGTTTCGGACGTTGTTTTCCTTGGAGTGGATGTGGACTCGCTACTCGGTGATACGGAGGTCTCGTCGCTCGAGACTAGAGCACGGGTTCGGAAGTGCCATAACTTTAGATCCGACCGTTGGATCCCCCTCAAATTTTTACGGGGAGTTTCGCGACACTATTTTCCTTGCGGTGGATGTGGAATCGCTACTTGGTGATACGGAGTTCTCCTCGCTCGAGACCGAGGCAACGGTTCGGAATGTGCCTAAACTTTTGATCCGACCGTTGGATCTCCCTCAAATTTTTACGGGAGTTTCGGACACTGTTTTCCTTGCGGTGGATGTGGACTCGCTACTCGGTGATACGGAGGTCTCGTCGCTCGAGACCGAGCACGGGTTCGGAAGTGCCATAACTTTAGATCCGACCGTTGGATCCCCCTCAAATTTTTACGGGAATTTCCGGACACTGTTTTCCTTGCGGTGGATGTGGAATCGCTACTCGGTGATACGGAGGTCTCGTTGTTCGAGACTAGAGTACGGGTTCGGAAGTGCCATATCTTTAGATCCGACCGTTGGATCTCCCTCAAATTTTTACTTGGAGTTTCGCGACACTATTTTCCTTGCGGTGGATGTGGAATCGCTACTTGGTGATACGGAGTTCTCCTCGCTCGAGACCCGAGCAACGGTTCGGATGTGCCTAAACTTTTGATCCGGCCGTTGGATCTCCCTCAAATTTTTACGGGGAGTTTCCGGACTTGTTTTCCTTGGAGTGGATGTGGACTCGCTACTCGGTGATACGGAGGTCTCGTCGCTCGAGACCAGAGCACGGGTTCGGAAGTGCCATAACTTTAGATCCGGCCGTTGGATCCCCCTCAAATTTTTACGGGAATTTCGGACACTGTTTTCCTTGCGAGTGGATGTGGAATCGCTACTCGGTGATACGGAGGTCTCGTTGTTCGAGACTAGAGTACGGGTTCGGAAGTGCCATATCTTTAGATCCGGCCGTTGGATCTCCCTCAAATTTTTACGTGGAGTTTCGCGACACTATTTTCCTTGCGGTGGATGTGGAATCGCTACTTGGTGATACGGAGTTCTCCTCGCTCGAGACCCGAGCAACGGTTGGGATGTGCCTAAACTTTTGATCCGACCGTTGGATCTCCCTCAAATTTTTACGGGGAGTTTCGGACTGTTGTTTTCCTTGGAGTGGATGTGGACTCGCTACTCGGTGATACGGAGGTCTCGTCGCTCGAGACAAGAGCACGGGTTCGGAAGTGCCATAACTTTAGATCCGGCCGTTGGATCCCCCTCAAATTTTTACGGGAATTTCCGGACATTGTTTTCCTTGCGGTGGATGTGGAATCGCTACTCGGTGATACGGAGGTCTCGTTGTTCGAGACTAGAGTACGGGTTCGGAAGTGCCATATCTTTAGATCCGACCGTTGGATCTCCCTCAAATTTTTACTTGGAGTTTCGCGACACTATTTTCCTTGCGGTGGATGTGGAATCGCTACTTGGTGATACGGAGTTCTCCTCGCTCGAGACCCGAGCAACGGTTCGGATGTGCCTAAACTTTTGATCCGACCGTTGGATCTCCCTCAAATTTTTACGAGGAGTTTCCGGATGCTGTTTTCCTTGCGGTGGATGTGGACTCGCTACTCGGTGATACGGAGGTCTCGTCGCTCGAGACCGAGCACGGGTTCGGAAGTGCCATAACTTTAGATCCGACCGTTGGATCCCCCTCAAATTTTTACGGGAATTTCGGACCTTGTTTTCCTTGCGGTGGATGTGGAATCGCTACTCGGTGATACGGAGGTCTCGTTGTTCGAGACTAGAGTACGGGTTCGGAAGTGCCATATCTTTAGATCCGGCCGTTGGATCTCCCTCAAATTTTTTTGGAGTTTCGCGACACTATTTTCCTTGCGGTGGATGTGGAATCGCTACTTGGTGATACGGAGTTCTCCTCGCTCGAGACCGAGCACGGTTCGGATGTGCCTAAACTTTTGATCCGACCGTTGGATCTCCCTCAAATTTTTACGGGAGTTTCGGATGTTTGTTTTCCTTGGAGTGGATGTGGACTCGCTACTCGGTGATACGGAGGTCTCGTCGCTCGAGACAAGAGCACGGGTTCGGAAGTGCCATAACTTTAGATCCGACCGTTGGATCCCCCTCAAATTTTTTACGGGAATTTCCGGATTTGTTTTCCTTGCGGTGGATGTGGAATCGCTACTCGGTGATACGGAGGTCTCGTTGTTCGAGACTAGAGTACGGGTTCGGAAGCGCCATATCTTTAGATCCGACCGTTGGATCTCCCTCAAATTTTACTGGAGTTTCGCGACACTATTTTCCTTGCGGTGGATGTGGAATCGCTACTTGGTGATACGGAGTTCTCCTCGCTCGAGACCGAGCAACGGTTCGGATGTGCCTAAACTTTTGATCGGCGACCGTTGGATCTCCCTCAAATTTTTACGGGGAGTTTCGGACATTGTTTTCCTTGGAGTGGATGTGGACTCGCTACTCGGTGATACGGAGGTCTCGTCGCTCGAGACCGAGCACGGGTTCGGAAGTGCCATAACTTTAGATCCGACCGTTGGATCCCCCTCAAATTTTTACGGGAATTTCGGACGTTTGTTTTCCTTGCGGTGGATGTGGAATCGCTACTCGGTGATACGGAGGTCTCGTTGTTCGAGACTAGAGTACGGGTTCGGAAGTGCCATATCTTTAGATCGACCGTTGGATCTCCCTCAAATTTTTGCGGGTTTCGCGACACTATTTTCCTTGCGGTGGATGTGGAATCGCTACTTGGTGATACGGAGTTCTCCTCGCTCGAGACCGAGCAACGGTTCGGATGTGCCTAAACTTTTGATCCGACCGTTGGATCTCCCTCAAATTTTTACGGGGAGTTTCGGACGGCATTGTTTTCCTTGCGAGTGGATGTGGACTCGCTACTCGGTGATACGGAGGTCTCGTCGCTCGAGACCAGAGCACGGGTTCGGAAGTGCCATAACTTTAGATCCGACCGTTGGATCCCCCTCAAATTTTTACGGGAATTTCCGGACATTTGTTTTCCTTGCGGTGGATGTGGAATCGCTACTCGGTGATACGGAGGTCTCGTTGTTCGAGACTAGAGTACGGGTTCGGAAGTGCCATATCTTTAGATCCGACCGTTGGATCTCCCTCAAATTTTTTGGAGTTTCGCGACACTATTTTCCTTGCGAGTGGATGTGGAATCGCTACTTGGTGATACGGAGTTCTCCTCGCTCGAGACCGAGCAACGGTTCGGATGTGCCTAAACTTTTGATCCGACCGTTGGATCTCCCTCAAATTTTTACGGGAGTTTCGGACTTTTGTTTTCCTTGCGGTGGATGTGGACTCGCTACTCGGTGATACGGAGGTCTCGTCGCTCGAGACCAGAGCACGGGTTCGGAAGTGCCATAACTTTAGATCCGACCGTTGGATCCCCTCAAATTTTTACGAGGAATTTCCGGACACTTGTTTTCCTTGTAGTGGATGTGGAATCGCTACTCGGTGATACGGAGGTCTCGTTGTTCGAGACTAGAGTACGGGTTCGGAAGTGCCATATCTTTAGATCCGAGTTGGATCTCCCTCAAATTTTTACGGGAGCTTTCGGACCTTGTTTTCCTTGGACTAGATGTGGAATCGCTACTCGGTGATACGGAGGTTTCGTCGCTCGACACTAGAGTACGGGTTCGGAAGTGCCATATCTTAGATCCGACCGTTGGATCTCCCTCAAATTTTTACAGGAGTTTCGCGACACTATTTTCCTTGGAGTGGATGTGGAATCGCTACTTGGTGATACGGAGTTCTCCTCGCTCGAGACCGAGCAACGGTTCGGATGTGCCTAAACTTTTGATCCGACCGTTGGATCTCCCTCAAATTTTTACGGGAGTTTCCGGGCTGTTTTCCTTGCGGTGGATGTGGACTCGCTACTCGGTGATACGGAGGTCTCGTCGCTCGAGACCAGAGCACGGGTTCGGAAGTGCCATAACTTTAGATCCGACCGTTGGATCCCCCTCAAATTTTTACGGGAATTTCGGACTTGTTTTCCTTGTAGTGGATGTGGAATCGCTACTCGGTGATACGGAGGTCTCGTTGTTCGAGACTAGAGTACGGGTTCGGAGCTGCCATATCTTTAGATCCGACCGTTGGATCTCCCTCAAATTTTTTTGGAGTTTCGCGACACTATTTTCCTTGCGGTGGATGTGGAATCGCTACTTGGTGATACGGAGTTCTCCTCGCTCGAGACCGAGCAACGGTTCGGATGTGCCTAAACTTTTGATCCGACCGTTGGATCTCCCTCAAATTTTTACGGGAGTTTCCGGACGATTTGTTTTCCTTGCGAGTGGATGTGGACTCGCTACTCGGTGATACGGAGGTCTCGTCGCTCGAGACCAGAGCACGGGTTCGGAAGTGCCATAACTTTAGATCCGACCGTTGGATCCCCCTCAAATTTTTACGGGAATTTCGGACGCATTTGTTTTCCTTGTAGTGGATGTGGAATCGCTACTCGGTGATACGGAGGTCTCGTTGTTCGAGACTAGAGTACGGGTTCGGAAGTGCCATATCTTTAGATCCGACCGTTGGATCTCCCTCAAATTTTTACGGAGTTTCGCGACACTATTTTCCTTGCAGTGGATGTGGAATCGCTACTTGGTGATACGGAGTTCTCCTCGCTCGAGACCGAGCAACGGTTCGGATGTGCCTAAACTTTTGATCCGACCGTTGGATCTCCCTCAAATTTTTACGGGAGTTTCCGGACGTTGTTTTCCTTGCGAGTGGATGTGGACTCGCTACTCGGTGATACGGAGGTCTCGTCGCTCGAGACCGAGCACGGGTTCGGAAGTGCCATAACTTTAGATCCGACCGTTGGATCCCCCTCAAATTTTTACGGGAATTTCGGACACTGTTTTCCTTGCAGTGGATGTGGAATCTCTATTCGGTGATACGGAGGTCTCGTTGCTTGAGACCAGAGTACGGGTTCGGAAGTGCCATATCTTTAGATCCGACCGTTGGATCTCCCTCAAATTTTTACGGGAGTTTCGGACCTTGTTTTCCTTGGAGTGGATGTGGAATCGCTACTCGGTGATACGGAGGTCTCGTTGCTCGAGACTAGAGTACGGGTTCGGAAGTGCCATATCTTTAGATCCGACCGTTGGATCTCCCTCAAATTTTTACGGAGTTTCGCGACACTATTTTCCTTGCGGTGGATGTGGAATCGCTACTTGGTGATACGGAGTTCTCCTCGCTCGAGACCGAGCAACGGTTCGGATGTGCCTAAACTTTTGATGCCGTTGGATCTCCCTCAAATTTTTACGGGAGTTTCGGACTGTTTTCCTTGCGAGTGGATGTGGACTCGCTACTCGGTGATACGGAGGTCTCGTCGCTCGAGACCGAGCACGGGTTCGGAAGTGCCATAACTTTAGATCCGACCGTTGGATCCCCCTCAAATTTTTACGGGAATTTCCGGATCTTTGTTTTCCTTGTAGTGGATGTGGAATCGCTACTCGGTGATACGGAGGTCTCGTTGTTCGAGACTAGAGTACGGGTTCGGAAGTGCCATATCTTTAGATCCGTAGTTGGATCTCCCTCAAATTTTTACGGGGTTTCGCGACACTATTTTCCTTGCGGTGGATGTGGAATCGCTACTTGGTGATACGGAGTTCTCCTCGCTCGAGACCCGAGCAACGGTTCGGATGTGCCTAAACTTTTGATCCGGCCGTTGGATCTCCCTCAAATTTTTACGGGGAGTTTCCGGCTGTTTTCCTTGGAGTGGATGTGGACTCGCTACTCGGTGATACGGAGGTCTCGTCGCTCGAGACAAGAGCACGGGTTCGGAAGTGCCATAACTTTAGATCCGACCGTTGGATCCCCCTCAAATTTTTACGGGAATTTCGGACACTGTTTTCCTTGCGAGTGGATGTGGAATCGCTACTCGGTGATACGGAGGTCTCGTTGTTCGAGACTAGAGTACGGGTTCGGAAGTGCCATATCTTTAGATCCGACCGTTGGATCTCCCTCAAATTTTTGCGGAGTTTCGCGACACTATTTTCCTTGCGGTGGATGTGGAATCGCTACTTGGTGATACGGAGTTCTCCTCGCTCGAGACCGAGCAACGGTTCGGATGTGCCTAAACTTTTGATCCGACCGTTGGATCTCCCTCAAATTTTTACGGGGAGTTTCCGGACGTTGTTTTCCTTGGAGTGGCTGTGGACTCGCTACTCGGTGATACGGAGGTCTCGTCGCTCGAGACCAGAGCACGGGTTCGGAAGTGCCATAACTTTAGATCCGACCGTTGGATCCCCCTCAAATTTTTACGGGAATTTCCGGATTTGTTTTCCTTGTAGTGGATGTGGAATCGCTACTCGGTGATACGGAGGTCTCGTTGTTCGAGACTAGAGTACGGGTTCGGAAGCTGCCATATCTTTAGATCCGACCGTTGGATCTCCCTCAAATTTTTCTTGGAGTTTCGCGACACTATTTTCCTTGCGGTGGATGTGGAATCGCTACTTGGTGATACGGAGTTCTCCTCGCTCGAGACCGAGCAACGGTTCGGATGTGCCTAAACTTTTGATCCGACCGTTGGATCTCCCTCAAATTTTTACGGGAGTTTCGGCGATTGCTGTTTTCCTTGCGGTGGATGTGGACTCGCTACTCGGTGATACGGAGGTCTCGTCGCTCGAGACCGAGCACGGGTTCGGAAGTGCCATAACTTTAGATCCGACCGTTGGATCCCCCTCAAATTTTTACGGGAATTTCGGACAGTTGTTTTCCTTGTAGTGGATGTGGAATCGCTACTCGGTGATACGGAGGTCTCGTTGTTCGAGACTAGAGTACGGGTTCGGAAGTGCCATATCTTTAGATCCGACCGTTGGATCTCCCTCAAATTTTTACGGGAGCTTTCGGACCTTGTTTTCCTTGGAGTGGATGTGGAATCGCTACTCGTTGATACGGAGGTCTCGTCGCTCGAGACTAGAGTACGGGTTCGGAAGTGCCATATCTTTAGATCGACCGTTGGATCTCCCTCAAATTTTTGCGGAGTTTCGCGACACTATTTTCCTTGCGGTGGATGTGGAATCGCTACTTGGTGATACGGAGTTCTCCTCGCTCGAGACCGAGCAACGGTTCGGATGTGCCTAAACTTTTGATCCGACCGTTGGATCTCCCTCAAATTTTTACGGGAGTTTCCGGACGTTTGTTTTCCTTGCGAGTGGATGTGGACTCGCTACTCGGTGATACGGAGGTCTCGTCGCTCGAGACCCGAGCACGGGTTCGGAAGTGCCATAACTTTAGATCCGGCCGTTGGATCCCCCTCAAATTTTTACGGGAATTTCGGACATTTGTTTTCCTTGTAGTGGATGTGGAATCGCTACTCGGTGATACGGAGGTCTCGTTGTTCGAGACTAGAGTACGGGTTCGGAAGTGCCATATCTTTAGATCCGACCGTTGGATCTCCCTCAAATTTTTGCGGAGTTTCGCGACACTATTTTCCTTGCGGTGGATGTGGAATCGCTACTTGGTGATACGGAGTTCTCCTCGCTCGAGACCGAGCAACGGTTCGGATGTGCCTAAACTTTTGATCCGACCGTTGGATCTCCCTCAAATTTTTACGGGGAGTTTCGGAATTTGTTTTCCTTGAGTGGATGTGGACTCGCTACTCGGTGATACGGAGGTCTCGTCGCTCGAGACAAGAGCACGGGTTCGGAAGTGCCATAACTTTAGATCCGACCGTTGGATCCCCCTCAAATTTTTACGGGAATTTCCGGACTTTGTTTTCCTTGTAGTGGATGTGGAATCGCTACTCGGTGATACGGAGGTCTCGTTGTTCGAGACTAGAGTACGGGTTCGGTGCCATATCTTTAGATCCGACCGTTGGATCTCCCTCAAATTTTTTGGAGTTTCGCGACACTATTTTCCTTGCGAGTGGATGTGGAATCGCTACTTGGTGATACGGAGTTCTCCTCGCTCGAGACCCGAGCAACGGTTCGGATGTGCCTAAACTTTTGATCCGACCGTTGGATCTCCCTCAAATTTTTACGGGAGTTTCCGGACGCTTGTTTTCCTTGCGAGTGGATGTGGACTCGCTACTCGGTGATACGGAGGTCTCGTCGCTCGAGACCGAGCACGGGTTCGGAAGTGCCATAACTTTAGATCCGACCGTTGGATCCCCCTCAAATTTTTACGGGAATTTCCGGACATTTGTTTTCCTTGTAGTGGATGTGGAATCGCTACTCGGTGATACGGAGGTCTCGTTGTTCGAGACTAGAGTACGGGTTCGGAGATGCCATATCTTTAGATCCGACCGTTGGATCTCCCTCAAATTTTTACAGGAGCTTTCGGACCTTGTTTTCTATGGAGTGGATGTGAATCGCTACTCGTTGATACGGAGGTCTCGTCGCTCGAGACTAGAGTACGGGTTCGGAACTGCCATATCTTTAGATCCGACCGTTGGATCTCCCTCAAATTTTTACTGGAGTTTCGCGACACTATTTTCCTTGCAGTGGATGTGGAATCGCTACTTGGTGATACGGAGTTCTCCTCGCTCGAGACCGAGCAACGGTTCGGATGTGCCTAAACTTTTGATCCGACCGTTGGATCTCCCTCAAATTTTTACGGGAGTTTCGGACGGCTGTTTTCCTTGCGGTGGATGTGGACTCGCTACTCGGTGATACGGAGGTCTCGTCGCTCGAGACCGGAGCACGGGTTCGGAAGTGCCATAACTTTAGATCCGCCAGTTGGATCCCCCTCAAATTTTTACGGGAATTCCGGCATTTGTTTTCCTTGTAGTGGATGTGGAATCGCTACTCGGTGATACGGAGGTCTCGTTGTTCGAGACTAGAGTACGGGTTCGGAAGCTGCCATATCTTTAGATCCGACCGTTGGATCTCCCTCAAATTTTTCTTGGAGTTTCGCGACACTATTTTCCTTGCGGTGGATGTGGAATCGCTACTTGGTGATACGGAGTTCTCCTCGCTCGAGACCCGAGCAACGGTTCGGATGTGCCTAAACTTTTGATCCGACCGTTGGATCTCCCTCAAATTTTTACGGGGAGTTTCGGACGCGTTGTTTTCCTTGGAGTGGCTGTGGACTCGCTACTCGGTGATACGGAGGTCTCGTCGCTCGAGACAAGAGCACGGGTTCGGAAGTGCCATAACTTTAGATCCGACCGTTGGATCCCCCTCAAATTTTTACGGGAATTTCCGGACGCTTGTTTTCCTTGTAGTGGATGTGGAATCGCTACTCGGTGATACGGAGGTCTCGTTGTTCGAGACTAGAGTACGGGTTCGGAAGTGCCATATCTTTAGATCCGACCGTTGGATCTCCCTCAAATTTTTACGGAGTTTCGCGACACTATTTTCCTTGCGGTGGATGTGGAATCGCTACTTGGTGATACGGAGTTCTCCTCGCTCGAGACCGAGCAACGGTTCGGATGTGCCTAAACTTTTGATCCGACCGTTGGATCTCCCTCAAATTTTTACGGGAGTTTCCGGATGCTGTTTTCCTTGCGGTGGATGTGGACTCGCTACTCGGTGATACGGAGGTCTCGTCGCTCGAGACCGAGCACGGGTTCGGAAGTGCCATAACTTTAGATCCGACCGTTGGATCCCCCTCAAATTTTTACGGGAATTTCCGGACGCTGTTTTCCTTGTAGTGGATGTGGAATCGCTACTCGGTGATACGGAGGTCTCGTTGTTCGAGACTAGAGTACGGGTTCGGAAGTGCCATATCTTTAGATCCGACCGTTGGATCTCCCTCAAATTTTTACGGGAGCTTTCGGACCTTGTTTTCTATGGAGTGGATGTGAAATCGCTACTCGTTGATACGGAGGTCTCGTCGCTCGAGACTAGAGTACGGGTTCGGAAGTGCCATATCTTTAGATCCGACCGTTGGATCTCCCTCAAATTTTTACGGGAGTTTCGCGACACTATTTTCCTTGCGGTGGATGTGGAATCGCTACTTGGTGATACGGAGTTCTCCTCGCTCGAGACCGAGCAACGGTTCGGATGTGCCTAAACTTTTGATCCGACCGTTGGATCTCCCTCAAATTTTTACGGGGAGTTTCCGGACGTTTGTTTTCCTTGCGGTGGATGTGGACTCGCTACTCGGTGATACGGAGGTCTCGTCGCTCGAGACCGAGCACGGGTTCGGAAGTGCCATAACTTTAGATCCGACCGTTGGATCCCCCTCAAATTTTTACGGGAATTTCCGGGCGTTGTTTTCCTTGTAGTGGATGTGGAATCGCTACTCGGTGATACGGAGGTCTCGTTGTTCGAGACTAGAGTACGGGTTCGGAAGCTGCCATATCTTTAGATCCGGTAGTTGGATCTCCCTCAAATTTTTTGGAGTTTCGCGACACTATTTTCCTTGCGGTGGATGTGGAATCGCTACTTGGTGATACGGAGTTCTCCTCGCTCGAGACCGAGCAACGGTTCGGATGTGCCTAAACTTTTGATACGGCCGTTGGATCTCCCTCAAATTTTTACGGGGAGTTTCGGGCCATTTGTTTTCCTTGAGTGGCTGTGGACTCGCTACTCGGTGATACGGAGGTCTCGTCGCTCGAGACAAGAGCACGGGTTCGGAAGTGCCATAACTTTAGATCCGGCCGTTGGATCCCCCTCAAATTTTTACGGGAATTTCCGGACTTTGTTTTCCTTGTAGTGGATGTGGAATCGCTACTCGGTGATACGGAGGTCTCGTTGTTCGAGACTAGAGTACGGGTTCGGAAGCTGCCATATCTTTAGATCCGACCGTTGGATCTCCCTCAAAATTTTGCTTGGAGTTTCGCGACACTATTTTCCTTGCGGTGGATGTGGAATCGCTACTTGGTGATACGGAGTTCTCCTCGCTCGAGACCGAGCAACGGTTCGGATGTGCCTAAACTTTTGATCCGACTGTTGGATCTCCCTCAAATTTTTACGGGGAGTTTCCGGACGCTGTTTTCCTTGCGGTGGATGTGGACTCGCTACTCGGTGATACGGAGGTCTCGTCGCTCGAGACCGAGCACGGGTTCGGAAGTGCCATAACTTTAGATCCGACCGTTGGATCCCCCTCAAATTTTTACGGGAATTTCCGGACGCTGTTTTCCTTGTAGTGGATGTGGAATCGCTACTCGGTGATACGGAGGTCTCGTTGTTCGAGACTAGAGTACGGGTTCGGAAGTGCCATATCTTTAGATCCGACCGTTGGATCTCCCTCAAATTTTTACGGGAGCTTTCGGACCTTGTTTTCTATGGAGTGGATGTGGAATCGCTACTCGTTGATACGGAGGTCTCGTCGCTCGAGACTAGAGTACGGGTTCGGAAGTGCCATATCTTTAGATCCGACCGTTGGATCTCCCTCAAATTTTTACGGGAGTTTCGCGACACTATTTTCCTTGCGGTGGATGTGGAATCGCTACTTGGTGATACGGAGTTCTCCTCGCTCGAGACCGAGCAACGGTTCGGATGTGCCAAAACTTTTGATCCGACCGTTGGATCTCCCTCAAATTTTTACGGGGAGTTTCCGGAGGCTGTTTTCCTTGCGGTGGATGTGGACTCGCTACTCGGTGATACGGAGGTCTCGTCGCTCGAGACCGAGCACGGGTTCGGAAGTGCCATAACTTTAGATCCGACCGTTGGATCCCCCTCAAATTTTTACGGGAATTTCCGGACTAGTTGTTTTCCTTGTAGTGGATGTGGAATCGCTACTCGGTGATACGGAGGTCTCGTTGTTCGAGACTAGAGTACGGGTTCGGAAGCTGCCATATCTTTAGATCCGACCGTTGGATCTCCCTCAAATTTTTTTGGAGTTTCGCGACACTATTTTCCTTGCGGTGGATGTGGAATCGCTACTTGGTGATACGGAGTTCTCCTCGCTCGAGACCGAGCAACGGTTCGGATGTGCCTAAACTTTTGATCCGACCGTTGGATCTCCCTCAAATTTTTACGGGAGTTTCCGGACATCTGTTTTCCTTGGAGTGGCTGTGGACTCGCTACTCGGTGATACGAGGGTCTCGTCGCTCGAGACAAGAGCACGGGTTCGGAAGTGCCATAACTTTAGATCCGACCGTTGGATCCCCCTCAAATTTTTACAGGAATTTCGGGACCTTGTTTTCCTTGGAGTGGATGTGGAATCGCTACTCGGTGATACGGAGGTCTCGTTGTTCGAGACTAGAGTACGGGTTCGGAAGTGCCATATCTTTAGATCCGACCGTTGGATCTCCCTCAAATTTTTACGGGAGTTTCGCGACACTATTTTCCTTGCAGTGGATGTGGAATCGCTACTTGGTGATACGGAGTTCTCCTCGCTCGAGACCGAGCAACGGTTCGGATGTGCCTAAACTTTTGATCCGACCGTTGGATCTCCCTCAAATTTTTACGGGGAGTTTTCGGACATTTGTTTTCCTTGCGAGTGGATGTGGACTCGCTACTCGGTGATACGGAGGTCTCGTCGCTCGAGACCAGAGCACGGGTTCGGAAGTGCCATAACTTTAGATCCGACCGTTGGATCCCCCTCAAATTTTTACGGGAATTTCCGGACAGTTGTTTTCCTTGCAGTGGATGTGGAATCGCTACTCGGTGATACGGAGGTCTCGTTGTTCGAGACTAGAGTACGGGTTCGGAAGCTTGCCATATCTTTAGATCCGACCGTTGGATCTCCCTCAAATTTTTACGGAGTTTCGCGACACTATTTTCCTTGCGGTGGATGTGGAATCGCTACTTGGTGATACGGAGTTCTCCTCGCTCGAGACCTAGAGCAACGGTTCGGATGTGCCTAAACTTTTGATCCGACCGTTGGATCTCCCTCAAATTTTTACGGGGAGTTTCCGGACAGCTGTTTTCCTTGCGGTGGATGTGGACTCGCTACTCGGTGATACGGAGGTCTCGTCGCTCGAGACCCGAGCACGGGTTCGGAAGTGCCATAACTTTAGATCCGACCGTTGGATCCCCCTCAAATTTTTACGGGAATTTCCGGACAGTTGTTTTCCTTGTAGTGGATGTGGAATCGCTACTCGGTGATACGGAGGTCTCGTTGTTCGAGACTAGAGTACGGGTTCGGAACTGCCATATCTTTAGATCCGACCGTTGGATCTCCCTCAAATTTTTACAGGAGCTTTCGGACCTTGTTTTCTATGGAGTGGATGTGAATCGCTACTCGTTGATACGGAGGTCTCGTCGCTCGAGACCAGTGTACGGGTTCGGAAGTGCCATAACTTTAGATTCGACCGTTGGATCCCCCTCAAATTTTTACAGGAGTTTCCGGACGCTGTTTTCCTTGTAGTGGATGTGGAATCGCTAATCGGTGATACGGAGATCTCGTCGCTCGAGACCAGAGTACAGGTTCGGAAGTGCATAACTGTAGATCCGACCGTTGGATCTCCCTCAAATTTTTACAGGGAGTTTCCGGACGCTTTGTTTTCCTTGCGAGTGGATGTGGACTCGCTACTCGGTGATACGGAGGTCTCGTCGCTCGAGACCGAGCACGGGTTCGGAAGTGCCATAACTTTAGATCCGACCGTTGGATCCCCCTCAAATTTTTACGGGAATTTCCGGACATTGTTTTCCTTGCAGTGGATGTGGAATCGCTACTCGGTGATACGGAGGTCTCGTTGTTCGAGACTAGAGTACGGGTTCGGAAGCTGCCATATCTTTAGATCCGACCGTTGGATCTCCCTCAAATTTTTACGGAGTTTCGCGACACTATTTTCCTTGCGGTGGATGTGGAATCGCTACTTGGTGATACGGAGTTCTCCTCGCTCGAGACCGAGCAACGGTTCGGATGTGCCTAAACTTTTGATCCGACCGTTGGATCTCCCTCAAATTTTTACGGGAGTTTCCGGACGCTGTTTTCCTTGAGTGGATGTGGACTCGCTACTCGGTGATACGGAGGTCTCGTCGCTCGAGACAAGAGCACGGGTTCGGAAGTGCCATAACTTTAGATCCGACCGTTGGATCCCCCTCAAATTTTTACAGGAATTTCCGGACGTTGTTTTCCTTGCAGTGGATGTGGAATCGCTACTCGGTGATACGGAGGTCTCGTTGTTCGAGACTAGAGGACGGGTTCGGAAGTGCCATATCTTTAGATCCGACCGTTGGATCTCCCTCAAATTTTTACGGGAGTTTCGCGACACTATTTTCCTTGCAGTGGATGTGGAATCGCTACTTGGTGATACGGAGTTCTCGTCGCTCGAGACCGAGCACGGTTCGGATGTGCCTAAACTTTTGATCCGACCGTTGGATCTCCCTCAAATTTTTACGGGAGTTTCCGGACATTTGTTTTCCTTGTAGTGGATGTGGACTCGCTACTCGGTGATACGGAGGTCTCGTGCTCGAGACTAGAGCACGGGTTCGGAAGTGCCATAACTTTAGATCCGACCGTTGGATCTCCCTCAAATTTTTACGGGAATTTCCGGACGCTTGTTTTCCTTGAGTGGATGTGGAATCGCTACTCGGTGATACGGAGGTCTCGTCGCTCGAGACTAGAGTACGGGTTCGGAAGTGCCATAACTTTAGATCCGACCGTTGGATCTCCCTCAAATTTTTACGGGAGTTTCGGACACTTGTTTTCCTTGTAGTGGATGTGGAATCGCTACTCGGTGATACGGAGGTCTCGTCGCTCGAGACCGAGCACGGGTTCGGAAGTGCCATAACTTTAGATCCGACCGTTGGATCTCCCTCAAATTTTTACGGGAGTTTCCGAGCTGTTTTCCTTGCGGTGGATGTGGAATCGCTACTCGGTGATACGGAGGTCTCCTCGCTCGGAGAGCACGGGTTCGGAAGTGCCATAACTTTAGATCCGACGTTGGATCTCCCTCAAATTTTTACGGGAGTTTCCGACGCTGTTTTCCTTGCGAGTGGATGTGGACTCGCTACTCGGTGATACGGAGGTCTCGTCGCTCGAGACTAGAGCACGGGTTCGGAAGTGCCATAACTTTAGATCCGACCGTTGGATCTCCCTCAAATTTTTACAGGAGCTTTCGGACCTTGTTTTCCTATGGAGTGGATGTGGAATCGCTACTCGGTGATACGGAGGTCTCGTTGTTCGAGACTAGAGTACGGGTTCGGAAGTGCCATATCTTTAGATCCGACCGTTGGATCTCCCTCAAATTTTTACCGGAGTTTCGCGACACTATTTTCCTTGTAGTGGATGTGGAATCGCTACTTGGTGATACGGAGTTCTCCTCGCTCGAGACCGAGCAACGGTTCGGATGTGCCTAAACTTTTGATCCGACCGTTGGATCTCCCTCAAATTTTTACGGGAGTTTCCGGACGCTGTTTTCCTTGAGTGGATGTGGACTCGCTACTCGGTGATACGGAGGTCTCGTCGCTCGAGACCAGAGCACGGGTTCGGAAGTGCCATAACTTTAGATCCGACCGTTGGATCCCCTCAAATTTTTACGGGAATTTCCGGACGCTGTTTTCCTTGCAGTGGATGTGGAATCGCTACTCGGTGATACGGAGGTCTCGTTGTTCGAGACTAGAGTACGGGTTCGGAAGCTGCCATATCTTTAGATCCGACCGTTGGATCTCCCTCAAATTTTTCCGGAGTTTCGCGACACTATTTTCCTTGCGGTGGATGTGGAATCGCTACTTGGTGATACGGAGTTCTCCTCGCTCGAGACCGAGCAACGGTTCGGATGTGCCTAAACTTTTGATCCGACCGTTGGATCTCCCTCAAATTTTTACGGGAGTTTCGGACGCTGTTTTCCTTGCGGTGGATGTGGACTCGCTACTCGGTGATACGGAGGTCTCGTCGCTCGAGACAGAGCACGGGTTCGGAAGTGCCATAACTTTAGATCCGACCGTTGGATCCCCCTCAAATTTTTACAGGAATTTCCGGACACTGTTTTCCTTGTAGTGGATGTGGAATCGCTACTCGGTGATACGGAGGTCTCGTTGTTCGAGACTAGAGTACGGGTTCGGAAGTGCCATATCTTTAGATCCGACCGTTGGATCTCCCTCAAATTTTTACGGAGCTTTCGGACCTTGTTTTCTATGGAGTGGATGTGAATCGCTACTCGTTGATACGGAGGTCTCGTCGCTCGAGACAGTGTACGGGTTCGGAAGTGCCATAACTTTAGATTCGACCGTTGGATCTCCCTCAAATTTTTACAGGAGTTTCGCGACACTATTTTCCTTGCAGTGGATGTGGAATCGCTACTTGGTGATACGGAGTTCTCGTCGCTCGAGACCGAGTACGGGTTCGGAATGTGCCTAAACTTTTGATCCGACCGTTGGATCTCCCTCAAATTTTTACGGGAGTTTCCGGACAGTTGTTTTCCTTGAGTGGATGTGGACTCGCTACTCGGTGATACGGAGGTCTCGTCGCTCGAGACCAGAGCACGGGTTCGGAAGTGCCATAACTTTAGATCCGACCGTTGGATCCCCTCAAATTTTTACAGGAATTTCCGGACAGCTGTTTTCCTTGCAGTGGATGTGGAATCGCTACTCGGTGATACGGAGGTCTCGTTGTTCGAGACTAGAGTACGGGTTCGGAACTGCCATATCTTTAGATCCGACCGTTGGATCTCCCTCAAATTTTTACTGGAGTTTCGCGACACTATTTTCCTTGCGGTGGATGTGGAATCGCTACTTGGTGATACGGAGTTCTCCTCGCTCGAGACCGAGCAACGGTTCGGATGTGCCTAAACTTTTGATCCGACCGTTGGATCTCCCTCAAATTTTTACGGGAGTTTCCGGACGCTGTTTTCCTTGAGTGGATGTGGACTCGCTACTCGGTGATACGGAGGTCTCGTCGCTCGAGACAAGAGCACGGGTTCGGAAGTGCCATAACTTTAGATCCGACCGTTGGATCCCCCTCAAATTTTTACGGGAATTTCCGGACGCTGTTTTCCTTGTAGTGGATGTGGAATCGCTACTCGGTGATACGGAGGTCTCGTTGTTCGAGACTAGAGTACGGGTTCGGAAGCTGCCATATCTTTAGATCCGACCGTTGGATCTCCCTCAAATTTTTACCGGAGTTTCGCGACACTATTTTCCTTGCGGTGGATGTGGAATCGCTACTTGGTGATACGGAGTTCTCCTCGCTCGAGACCCGAGCAACGGTTCGGATGTGCCTAAACTTTTGATCCGACCGTTGGATCTCCCTCAAATTTTTACGGGGAGTTTCCGGACGCTGTTTTCCTTGGAGTGGATGTGGACTCGCTACTCGGTGATACGGAGGTCTCGTCGCTCGAGACCGAGCACGGGTTCGGAAGTGCCATAACTTTAGATCCGACCGTTGGATCCCCCTCAAATTTTTACGGGAATTTCCGGACGCTGTTTTCCTTGTAGTGGATGTGGAATCGCTACTCGGTGATACGGAGGTCTCGTTGTTCGAGACTAGAGTACGGGTTCGGAAGTGCCATATCTTTAGATCCGACCGTTGGATCTCCCTCAAATTTTTACGGAGTTTCGCGACACTGTTTTCCTTGGAGTGGATGTGGAATCGCTACTTGGTGATACGGAGGTCTCGTCGCTCGAGACTAGAGCAACGGGTTCGGAAGTGCCATAACTTTAGATCCGACCGTTGGATCTCCCTCAAATTTTTACAGGAGTTTCGGACCTTGTTTTCCTTGGAGTGGATGTGGAATCGCTACTCGTTGATACGGAGGTCTCGTTGTTCGAGACTAGAGTACGGGTTCGGAAGTGCCATATCTTTAGATCCGACCGTTGGATCCCCTCAAATTTTTACGGAGTTTCGCGACACTATTTTCCTTGTAGTGGATGTGGAATCGCTACTTGGTGATACGGAGTTCTCCTCGCTCGAGACCCGAGCAACGGTTCGGATGTGCCTAAACTTTTGATCCGACCGTTGGATCTCCCTCAAATTTTTACGGGAGTTTCCGGATGCTGTTTTCCTTGAGTGGATGTGGACTCGCTACTCGGTGATACGGAGGTCTCGTCGCTCGAGACCGAGCACGGGTTCGGAAGTGCCATAACTTTAGATCCGACCGTTGGATCCCCCTCAAATTTTTACGGGAATTTCCGGACGCTGTTTTCCTTGCAGTGGATGTGGAATCGCTACTCGGTGATACGGAGGTCTCGTTGTTCGAGACTAGAGTACGGGTTCGGAATGCCATATCTTTAGATCCGACCGTTGGATCTCCCTCAAATTTTTCTCGGAGTTTCGCGACACTATTTTCCTTGCAAGTGGATGTGGAATCGCTACTTGGTGATACGGAGTTCTCCTCGCTCGAGACCAGAGCAACGGTTCAGATGTGCCTAAACTTTTGATCCGACCGTTGGATCTCCCTCAAATTTTTACGGGAGTTTCCGGACAGCTGTTTTCCTTGGAGTGGCTGTGGACTCGCTACTCGGTGATACGGAGGTCTCGTCGCTCGAGACCAGAGCACGGGTTCGGAAGTGCCATAACTTTAGATCCGACCGTTGGATCCCCCTCAAATTTTTACAGGGAATTTCCGGACATTTGTTTTCCTTGTAGTGGATGTGGAATCGCTACTCGGTGATACGGAGGTCTCGTTGTTCGAGACTAGAGTACGGGTTCGGAACTGCCATATCTTTAGATCCGACCGTTGGATCTCCCTCAAATTTTTACAGGAGCTTTCGGACCTTGTTTTCTTTGGAGTGGATGTGGAATCGCTACTCGGTGATACGGAGGTCTCGTCGCTCGAGACCGAGTAGTTCGGGTTCGGAAGTGCCATAACTTTAGATTCGACCGTTGGATCCCCCTCAAATTTTTACAGAAGTTTGTTTTCCTTGCAGTGGATGTGGAATCGCTAATCGGTGATACGGAGATCTCGTCGCTCGAGACCAGAGTACAGGTTCGGAAGTGCATAACTGTAGATCCGACCGTTGGATCTCCCTCAAATTTTTACAGGAGTTTCCGGACGCTGTTTTCCTTGGAGTGGATGTGGACTCGCTACTCGGTGATATGGAGGTCTCGTCGCTCGAGACCAGAGCACGGGTTCGGAAGTGCCATAACTTTAGATCCGACCGTTGGATCCCCCTCAAATTTTTACAGGAATTTCCGGACATTGTTTTCCTTGCGGTGGATGTGGAATCGCTACTCGGTGATACGGAGGTCTCGTTGTTCGAGACTAGAGTACGGGTTCGGAGTGCCATATCTTTAGATCCGACCGTTGGATCTCCCTCAAATTTTTATGGAGTTTCGCGACACTATTTTCCTTGCAGTGGATGTGGAATCGCTACTTGGTGATACGGAGTTCTCCTCGCTCGAGACCGAGCAACGGTTCGGATGTGCCTAAACTTTTGATCCGACCGTTGGATCTCCCTCAAATTTTTACGGGGAGTTTCCGGACACTGTTTTCCTTGCGAGTGGATGTGGACTCGCTACTCGGTGATACGGAGGTCTCGTCGCTCGAGACCAGAGCACGGGTTCGGAAGTGCCATAACTTTAGATCCGACCGTTGGATCCCCCTCAAATTTTTACGGGAATTTCCGGACGCTGTTTTCCTTGTAGTGGATGTGGAATCGCTACTCGGTGATACGGAGGTCTCGTTGTTCGAGACTAGAGTACGGGTTCGGAAGTGCCATATCTTTAGATCCGACCGTTGGATCTCCCTCAAATTTTTACGGGAGCTTTCGGGACCTTGTTTTCCTTGGAGTGGATGTGGAATCGCTACTCGGTGATACGGAGGTCTCGTCGCTCGAGACCAGTGTACGGGTTCGGAAGTGCCATAACTTTAGATGCGACCGTTGGATCCCCCTCAAATTTTTACAGGAGTTTCCGGACGCTGTTTTCCTTGTAGTGGATGTGGAATCGCTAATCGGTGATACGGAGATCTCGTCGCTCGAGACAGAGTACGGGTTCGGAAGTGCATAACTTTAGATCCGACCGTTGGATCTCCCTCAAATTTTTACGGGAGTTTCGGACACTGTTTTCCTTGCGGTGGATGTGGACTCGCTACTCGGTGATATGGAGGTCTCGTCGCTCGAGACCGAGCACGGGTTCGGAAGTGCCATAACTTTAGATCCGACCGTTGGATCCCCCTCAAATTTTTACGGGAATTTCCGGACGCTGTTTTCCTTGCAGTGGATGTGGAATCGCTACTCGGTGATACGGAGGTCTCGTTGTTCGAGACTAGAGTACGGGTGCGGAAATGCCATATCTTTAGATCCGACCGTTGGATCTCCCTCAAATTTTTACTGGAGTTTCGCGACACTATTTTCCTTGCAGTGGATGTGGAATCGCTACTTGGTGATACGGAGTTCTCCTCGCTCGAGACCAGAGCAACGGTTCAGATGTGCCTAAACTTTTGATCCGACCGTTGGATCTCCCTCAAATTTTTACAGGAGTTTCGGACGCTGTTTTCCTTGAGTGGATGTGGACTCGCTACTCGGTAATACGGAGGTCTCGTTGCTCGAGACAAGAGCACGGGTTCGGAAGTGCCATAACTTTAGATTTGACCGTTGGATCTCCCTCAAATTTTTACGAGAGTTTCCGACACTGTTTTCCTTGCGGTGGATGTGGACTCGCTACTTGGTGATACGGAGGTCTCGTCGCTCGAGACCAGAGCACGGGTTCGGAAGTGACATAACTTTAGATCCGACCGTTGGATCTCCCTCAAATTCTTACCGGAGTTTCGCGACACTGTTTTCCTTGCGAGTGGATGTGGAATCGCTACTCGGTGATACGGAGGTCTCGTTGTTCGAGACTAGAGTACGGGTTCGGAAGTGCCATATCTTTAGATCCGACCGTTGGATCTCCCTCAAATTTTTACCGGAGTTTCGCGACACTATTTTCCTTGCAGTGGATGTGGAATCGCTACTTGGTGATACGGAGGTTCTCCTCGCTCGAGACAGAGCAACGGTTCGGATGTGCCTAAACTTTTGATCCGACCGTTGGATCTCCCTCAAATTTTTACAGGAGTTTCCGGACGCTGTTTTCCTTGGAGTGGATGTGGACTCGCTACTCGGTGATACGGAGGTCTCGTCGCTCGAGACTAGAGCACGGGTTCGGAAGTGCCATAACTTTAGATCCGACCGTTGGATCCCCCTCAAATTTTTACGGGAGTTTCGGACACTGTTTTCCTTGTAGTGGATGTGGAATCGCTACTCGGTGATACGGAGGTATCGTTGTTCGAGACTAGAGTACGGGTTCGGAACTGCCATATCTTTAGATCCGACCGTTGGATCTCCCTCAAATTTTTACAGGAGCTTTCGGACCTTGTTTTCTATGGAGTGGATGTGGAATCGCTACTCGTTGATACGGAGGTCTCGTCGTCGAGACAGAGTACGGGTTCGGAAGTGCCATATCTTTAGATCCGACCGTTGGATCCCCCTCAAATTTTTACAGGAGTTTCGCGACACTATTTTCCTTGGCAAGTGGATGTGGAATCGCTACTTGGTGATACGGAGTTCTCCTCGCTCGAGACCAGAGCAACGGTTCAGATGTGCCTAAACTTTTGATCCGACCGTTGGATCTCCCTCAAATTTTTACAGGAGTTTCCGGACGCTGTTTTCCTTGCAGTGGATGTGGACTCGCTACTCGGTGATACGGAGGTCTCGTCGCTCGAGACAAGAGCACGGGTTCGGAAGTGCCATAACTTTAGATCCGACCGTTGGATCCCCCTCAAATTTTTACAGGAATTTCCGGACGCTGTTTTCCTTGCAGTGGATGTGGAATCGCTACTCGGTGATACGGAGGTCTCGTTGTTCGAGACTAGAGTACGGGTTCGGAACTGCCATATCTTTAGATCCGACCGTTGGATCTCCCTCAAATTTTTACCGGAGTTTCGCGACACTATTTTCCTTGCAGTGGATGTGGAATCGCTACTTGGTGATACGGAGTTCTCCTCGCTCGAGACCGAGCAACGGTTCGGATGTGCCTAAACTTTTGATCCGACCGTTGGATCTCCCTCAAATTTTTACAGGAGTTTCCGGACGCTGTTTTCCTTGGAGTGGCTGTGGACTCGCTACTCGGTGATACGAGGGTCTCGTCGCTCGAGACAAGAGCACGGGTTCGGAAGTGCCATAACTTTAGATCCGACCGTTGGATCCCCTCAAATTTTTACGGGAATTTCCGGACGTTGTTTTCCTTGTAGTGGATGTGGAATCGCTACTCGGTGATACGGAGGTCTCGTTGTTCGAGACTAGAGTACGGGTTCGGAAGTGCCATAACTTTAGATCCGACCGTTGGATCTCCCTCAAATTTTTACAGGAGTTTCGCGACCCTGTTTTCCTTGGAGTGGATGTGGAATCGCTACTTGGTGATACGGAGGTCTCCGTCGCTCGAGACCAGCAACGGTTCGGAAGTGCCATAACTTTAGATCCGACCGTTGGATCCCCCTCAAATTTTTACAGGAGTTTCCGGACACTGTTTTCCTTGTAGTGGATGTGGAATCGCTACTCGGTGATACGGAGGTCTCGTCGCTCGAGACCAGAGCACGGGTTCGGAAGTGCCATAACTTTAGATCCGACCGTTGGATCTCCCTCAAATTTTTACAGGAGTTTCCGGACGCTGTTTTCCTTGCAGTGGATGTGGACTCGCTACTCGGTGATACGGAGGTCTCGTCGCTCGAGACCAGAGCACGGGTTCGGAAGTGCCATAACTTTAGATCCGACCGTTGGATCCCCTCAAATTTTTACTGGAATTTCCGGACGTTGTTTTCCTTGCAGTGGATGTGGAATCGCTACTCGGTGATACGGAGGTCTCGTTGTTCGAGACTAGAGTACGGGTTCGGAAGTGCCATATCTTTAGATCCGACCGTTGGATCTCCCTCAAATTTTTACCGGAGTTTCGCGACACTATTTTCCTTGCAGTGGATGTGGAATCGCTACTTGGTGATACGGAGTTCTCCTCGCTCGAGACCCGAGCAACGGTTCGGATGTGCCTAAACTTTTGATCCGACCGTTGGATCTCCCTCAAATTTTTACCGGAGTTTCGGGACGCTGTTTTCCTTGCAGTGGATGTGGACTCGCTACTGGTGATACGGAGGTCTCGTTGCTCGAGACAAGAGCACGGGTTCGGAAGTGCCATAACTTTAGATCCGACCGTTGGATCTCCCTCAAATTTTTACGGGAGTTTCCGGACGCTGTTTTCCTTGGCAGTGGATGTGGACTCGCTACTCGGTGATACGGAGGTCTCGTCGCTCGAGACCAGAGCACGGGTTCGGAAGTGCCATAACTTTAGATCCGACCGTTGGATCCCCTCAAATTTTTACGAGAATTTCCGGACGCTGTTTTCCTTGTAGTGGATGTGGAATCGCTACTCGGTGATACGGAGGTCTCGTTGTTCGAGACTAGAGTACGGGTTCGGAAGTGCCATATCTTTAGATCCGACCGTTGGATCTCCCTCAAATTTTTACCGGAGTTTCGCGACACTATTTTCCTTGCAAAGTGGATGTGGAATCGCTACTTGGTGATACGGAGTTCTCCTCGCTCGAGACCGAGCAACGGTTCGGATGTGCCTAAACTTTTGATCCGACCGTTGGATCTCCCTCAAATTTTTACGGGAGTTTCCGGACGCTGTTTTCCTTGCGAGTGGATGTGGACTCGCTACTCGGTGGTACGGAGGTCTCGTCGCTCGAGACGAGAGCACGGGTTCGGAAGTGCCATAACTTTAGATCCGACCGTTGGATCCCCCTCAAATTTTTACGGAGTTTCCGGACGCTGTTTTCCTTGTAGTGGATGTGGAATCGCTACTCGGTGATACGGAGGTCTCGTTGTTCGAGACTAGAGTACGGGTTCGGAACGCCATATCTTTAGATCCGACCGTTGGATCTCCCTCAAATTTTTACAGGAGCTTTTGGACACTGTTTTCCTTGGAGTGGATGTGGAATCGCTACTTGGTGATACGGAGGTTCTCCTCGCTCGAGACCGAGCAACGGGTTCGGAAGTGCCATAACTTTAGATCCGACCGTTGGATCCCCCTCAAATTTTTACGGAGTTTCGCGACGCTGTTTTCCTTGTAGTGGATGTGGAATCGCTACTCGGTGATACGGAGATCTCGTCGCTCGAGACCGAGTACGGGTTCGGAAGTGCATAACTTTAGATCCGACCGTTGGATCTCCCTCAAATTTTTACAGGAGTTTCGGACGCCTGTTTTCCTTGAGTGGATGTGGACTCGCTACTCGGTGATACGGAGGTCTCGTCGCTCGAGACCAGAGCACGGGTTCGGAAGTGCCATAACTTTAGATCCGACCGTTGGATCCCCCTCAAATTTTTACAGGAATTTCCGAAGCTGTTTTCCTTGCAGTGGATGTGGAATCGCTACTCGGTGATACGGAGGTCTCGTTGTTCGAGACTAGAGTACGGGTTCGGAACTTTAGATCCGACCGTTGGATCTCCCTCAAATTTTTACCGGAGTTTCGCGACACTATTTTCCTTGCAAGTGGATGTGGAATCGCTACTTGGTGATACGGAGTTCTCCTCGCTCGAGACCGAGCAACGGTTCGATGTGCCTAAACTTTTGATCCGACCGTTGGATCTCCCTCAAATTTTTACAGGAGTTTCCGGACGCTGTTTTCCTTGGAGTGGCTGTGGACTCGCTACTCGGTGATACGGAGGTCTCGTCGCTCGAGACAGAGCACGGGTTCGGAAGTGCCATAACTTTAGATCCGACCGTTGGATCCCCCTCAAATTTTTACAGGAATTTCCGGACGCTGTTTTCCTTGCAGTGGATGTGGAATCGCTACTCGGTGATACGGAGGTCTCGTTGTTCGAGACTAGAGTACGGGTTCGGAACTGCCATATCTTTAGATCCGACCGTTGGATCTCCCTCAAATTTTTACAGGAGTTTCGGACCTTGTTTTCCTTGGAGTGGATGTGGAATCGCTACTCGTTGATACGGAGGTCTCGTCGCTCGAGACAGAGTACGGGTTCGGAAGTGCCATAACTTTAGATCCGACCGTTGGATCCCCTCAAATTTTTACAGGAGTTTCCGGACGCTGTTTTCCTTGTAGTGGATGTGGAATCGCTACTCGGTGATACGGAGTTCTCGTCGCTCGAGACCAGAGTACGGGTTCGGAAGTGCCATAACTTTAGATCCGACCGTTGGATCTCCCTCAAATTTTTATAGCAGTTTCCGGACGCTGTTTTCCTTGAGTGGATGTGGACTCGCTACTCGGTGATACGGAGGTCTCGTCGCTCGAGACCAGAGCACGGGTTCGGAAGTGCCATAACTTTAGATCCGACCGTTGGATCCCCCTCAAATTTTTACAGGAATTTCCGGACGCTGTTTTCCTTGCAGTGGATGTGGAATCGCTACTCGGTGATACGGAGGTCTCGTTGTTCGAGACTAGAGTACGGGTTCGGAAGCGCCATATCTTTAGATCCGACCGTTGGATCTCCCTCAAATTTTTACCGGAGTTTCGCGACACTATTTTCCTTGCAAAGTGGATGTGGAATCGCTACTTGGTGATACGGAGTTCTCCTCGCTCGAGACCGAGCAACGGTTCGGATGTGCCTAAACTTTTGATCCGACCGTTGGATCTCCCTCAAATTTTTACGGGAGTTTCCGGACGCTGTTTTCCTTGAGTGGATGTGGACTCGCTACTCGGTGATACGGAGGTCTCGTCGCTCGAGACCAGAGCACGGGTTCGGAAGTGCCATAACTTTAGATCCGACCGTTGGATCCCCCTCAAATTTTTACAGGAGTTTCCGGACGCTGTTTTCCTTGTAGTGGATGTGGAATCGCTACTGGTGATACGGAGGTCTCGTTGCTCGAGACTAGAGCACGGGTTCGGAAGTGCCATAACTTTAGATCCGACCGTTGGATCCCCTCAAATTTTTACGGAATTTCCGGACACTGTTTTCCTTGCAGTGGATGTGGAATCGCTACTTGTTGATACGGAGGTCTCGTGCTCGAGACTAGAGTACGGGTTCGGAAGTGCCATATCTTTAGATCCGACCGTTGGATCCCCTCAAATTTTTACGGAGTTTCGCGACACTATTTTCCTTGAAGTGGATGTGGAATCGCTACTTGGTGATACGGAGTTCTCCTCGCTCGAGACCAGAGCAACGGTTCAGATGTGCCTAAACTTTTGATCCGACCGTTGGATCTCCCTCAAATTTTTACGGGAGTTTCCGGACGCTGTTTTCCTTGGCAGTGGATGTGGACTCGCTACTCGGTGATACGGAGGTCTCGTCGCTCGAGACCGAGAGCACGGGTTCGGAAGTGCCATAACTTTAGATCCGACCGTTGGATCCCCCTCAAATTTTTACGGGAATTTCCGGACGCCTGTTTTCCTTGCAGTGGATGTGGAATCGCTACTCGGTGATACGGAGGTCTCGTTGTTCGAGACTAGAGTACGGGTTCGGAACTGCCATATCTTTAGATCCGACCGTTGGATCTCCCTCAAATTTTTACTGGAGTTTCGCGACACTATTTTCCTTGGAGTGGATGTGGAATCGCTACTTGGTGATACGGAGTTCTCCTCGCTCGAGACCAGAGCAACGGTTCGGAATGTGCCTAAACTTTTGATCCGACCGTTGGATCTCCCTCAAATTTTTACAGGAGTTTTCGGACGCCGTTTTCCTTGCAGTGGATGTGGACTCGCTACTCGGTGATACGGAGGTCTCGTTGCTCGAGACAAGAGCACGGGTTCGGAAGTGCCATAACTTTAGATCCGACCGTTGGATCTCCCTCAAATTTTTACCGGAGTTTCGGGACACTGTTTTCCTTGCAGTGGATGTGGACTCGCTACTTGGTGATACGGAGGTCTCGTCGCTCGAGACCAGAGCACGGGTTCGGAAGTGCCATAACTTTAGATCCGACCGTTGGATCCCCCTCAAATTTTTACAAGGAATTTCCGGACGCCGTTTTCCTTGGAGTGGATGTGGAATCGCTACTCGGTGATACGGAGGTCTCGTTGTTCGAGACTAGAGTACGGGTTCGGAAGCGCCATATCTTTAGATCCGACCGTTGGATCTCCCTCAAATTTTTACTGGAGTTTCGCGACACTATTTTCCTTGTAGTGGATGTGGAATCGCTACTTGGTGATACGGAGTTCTCCTCGCTCGAGACCAGAGCAACGGTTCAGATGTGCCTAAACTTTTGATCCGACCGTTGGATCTCCCTCAAATTTTTACAGGAGTTTCCGGACGCTGTTTTCCTTGGAGTGGATGTGGACTCGCTACTCGGTGATACGGAGGTCTCGTCGCTCGAGACCAGAGCACGGGTTCGGAAGTGCCATAACTTTAGATCCGACCGTTGGATCCCCCTCAAATTTTTACAGGAATTTCCGGACGCTGTTTTCCTTGCAGTGGATGTGGAATCGCTACTCGGTGATACGGAGGTCTCGTTGTTCGAGACTAGAGTACGGGTTCGGAATGCCATATCTTTAGATCCGACCGTTGGATCTCCCTCAAATTTTTACCTGGAGTTTCGCGACACTATTTTCCTTGCAGTGGATGTGGAATCGCTACTTGGTGATACGGAGTTCTCCTCGCTCGAGACCCAGAGCAACGGTTCGGATGTGCCTAAACTTTTGATCCGACCGTTGGATCTCCCTCAAATTTTTACAGGAGTTTCCGGACGCCGTTTTCCTTGAAGTGGATGTGGACTCGCTACTCGGTGATACGGAGGTCTCGTTTCGAGACAGAGCACGGGTTCGGAAGTGCCATAACTTTAGATCCGACCGTTGGATCTCCCTTAAATTTTTACAGGAGTTTCCGGACGCTGTTTTCCTTGAGTGGATGTGGACTCGCTACTCGGTGATATGGAGGTCTCGTCGCTCGAGACTAGAGCACGGGTTCGGAAGTGCCATAACTTTAGATCCGACCGTTGGATCCCCTCAAATTTTTACAGGAATTTCCGGACGCTTGTTTTCCTTGCAGTGGATGTGGAATCGCTACTCGGTGATACGGAGGTCTCGTTGTTCGAGACTAGAGTACGGGTTCGGAACTGCCATATCTTTAGATCCGACCGTTGGATCTCCCTCAAATTTTTACCGGAGTTTCGCGACACTATTTTCCTTGCAAGTGGATGTGGAATCGCTACTTGGTGATACGGAGTTCTCCTCGCTCGAGACCAGAGCAACGGTTCAGATGTGCCTAAACTTTTGATCCGACCGTTGGATCTCCCTCAAATTTTTACAGGAGTTTCCGGACGCTGTTTTCCTTGAGTGGATGTGGACTGGCTACTCGGTAATACGGAGGTCTCGTTGCTCGAGACCAGAGCACGGGTTCGGAAGTGCCATAACTTTAGATCCGACCGTTGGATCCCCCTCAAATTTTTACAGGAGTTTCCGGACGCTGTTTTCCTTGTAGTGGATGTGGAATCGCTACTCGGTGATACGGAGGTCTCGTCGCTCGAGACCAGAGCACGGGTTCGGAAGTGCCATAACTTTAGATCCGACCGTTGGATCCCCCTCAAATTTTTACAGGAGTTTCCGAACGCTGTTTTCCTTGCAGTGGATGTGGAATCGCTACTCGGTGATACGGAGGTCTCGTCGCTCGAGACCAGAGTACGGGTTCGGAAGTGCCATATCTTAGATCCGACCGTTGGATCCCCCTCAAATTTTTACGGAGTTTCGCGACACTATTTTCCTTGTAGTGGATGTGGAATCGCTACTTGGTGATACGGAGTTCTCGTCGCTCGAGACCGAGCAACGGTTCGGATGTGCCTAAACTTTTGATCCGACCGTTGGATCTCCCTCAAATTTTTACGAGAGTTTCCGGACGCCGTTTTCCTTGGAGTGGATGTGGACTCGCTACTCGGTGATATGGAGGTCTCGTCGCTCGAGACCAAGAGCACGGGTTCGGAAGTGCCATAACTTTAGATCCGACCGTTGGATCCCCCTCAAATTTTTACAGGAATTTCCGAAGCTGTTTTCCTTGCAGTGGATGTGGAATCGCTACTCGGTGATACGGAGGTCTCGTTGTTCGAGACTAGAGTACGGGTTCGGAACTGCCATATCTTTAGATCCGACCGTTGGATCTCCCTCAAATTTTTACCGGAGTTTCGCGACACTATTTTCCTTGCAGTGGATGTGGAATCGCTACTTGGTGATACGGAGTTCTCCTCGCTCGAAACCAGAGCAACGGTTCAGATGTGCCTAAACTTTTGATCCGACCGTTGGATCTCCCTCAAATTTTTACAAGAGTTTCCGGACGCTGTTTTCCTTGCAGTGGATGTGGACTCGCTACTCGGTGACGGAGGTCTCGTTGCTCGAGACAAGAGCACGGGTTCGGAAGTGCCATAACTTTAGATCCGACCGTTGGATCTCCCTCACAGGAGTTTCGACTGTTTTCCTTGCAGTGGATGTGGACTCGCTACTCGGTGATATGGAGGTCTCGTCGAACGGGTTCGGAAGTGCCATAACTTTAGATCCGACCGTTGGATCCCCTCAAATTTTTACAGGAATTTCCGGACGCTGTTTTCCTTGCAGTGGATGTGGAATCGCTACTCGGTGATACGGAGGTCTCGTTGTTCGAGACTAGAGTACGGGTTCGGAACCGCCATATCTTTAGATCCGACCGTTGGATCTCCCTCAAATTTTTACCGGAGTTTCGCGACACTATTTTCCTTGCAAGTGGATGTGGAATCGCTACTTGGTGATACGGAGTTCTCCTCGCTCGAGACCCGAGCAACGGTTCGGATGTGCCTAAACTTTTGATCCGACCGTTGGATCTCCCTCAAATTTTTACGAGAGTTTCCGGACGCCGTTTTCCTTGGAGTGGATGTGGACTCGCTACTCGGTGATATGGAGGTCTCGTCGCTCGAGACCAGAGCACGGGTTCGGAAGTGCCATAACTTTAGATCCGACCGTTGGATCCCCCTCAAATTTTTACGGGAATTTCCGGACGCTGTTTTCCTTGCAGTGGATGTGGAATCGCTACTCGGTGATACGGAGGTCTCGTTGTTCGAGACTAGAGTACGGGTTCGGAATGCCATATCTTTAGATCCGACCGTTGGATCTCCCTCAAATTTTTACCGGAGTTTCGCGACACTATTTTCCTTGCAGTGGATGTGGAATCGCTACTTGGTGATACGGAGTTCTCCTCGCTCGAGACCGAGCAACGGTTCGGATGTGCCTAAACTTTTGATCCGACCGTTGGATCTCCCTCAAATTTTTACGAGAGTTTCCGGACGCTGTTTTCCTTGGAGTGGATGTGGACTCGCTACTCGGTGATACGGAGGTCTCGTTGCTCGAGACAAGAGCACGGGTTCGGAAGTGCCATAACTTTAGATCCGACCGTTGGATCCCCTCAAATTTTTACAGGAGTTTCGGACACTGTTTTCCTTGCAGTGGATGTGGACTCGCTACTCGGTGATACGGAGGTCTCGTCGCTCGAGACTAGAGCACGGGTTCGGAAGTGCCATAACTTTAGATCCGACCGTTGGATCCCCCTCAAATTTTTACAGGAATTTCCAGACGCTGTTTTCCTTGCAGTGGATGTGGAATCGCTACTCGGTGATACGGAGGTCTCGTTGTTCGAGACTAGAGTACGGGTTCGGAAGCGCCATATCTTTAGATCCGACCGTTGGATCTCCCTCAAATTTTTACCGGAGTTTCGCGACACTATTTTCCTTGCAAGTGGATGTGGAATCGCTACTTGGTGATACGGAGTTCTCCTCGCTCGAGACCGAGCAACGGTTCGGATGTGCCTAAACTTTTGATCCGACCGTTGGATCTCCCTCAAATTTTTACAGGAGTTTCCGGACGCTGTTTTCCTTGGAGTGGCTGTGGACTCGCTACTCGGTGATACGAGGGTCTCGTCGCTCGAGACCGAGCACGGGTTCGGAAGTGCCATAACTTTAGATCCGACCGTTGGATCCCCCTCAAATTTTTACAGGAATTTCCGGACGCTGTTTTCCTTGCAGTGGATGTGGAATCGCTACTCGGTGATACGGAGGTCTCGTTGTTCGAGACTAGAGTACGGGTTCGGAATGCCATATCTTTAGATCCGACCGTTGGATCTCCCTCAAATTTTTACCGGAGTTTCGCGACACTATTTTCCTTGCAGTGGATGTGGAATCGCTACTTGGTGATACGGAGTTCTCCTCGCTCGAGACCAGAGCAACGGTTCAGATGTGCCTAAACTTTTGATCCGACCGTTGGATCTCCCTCAAATTTTTACAGGAGTTTCCGGACGCTGTTTTCCTTGGAGTGGATGTGGACTCGCTACTCGGTGATACGGAGGTCTCGTCGCTCGAGACCAGAGCACGGGTTCGGAAGTGCCATAACTTTAGATCCGACCGTTGGATCCCCCTCAAATTTTTACAGGAATTTCCGGACGCTGTTTTCCTTGCAGTGGATGTGGAATCGCTACTCGGTGATACGGAGGTCTCGTTGTTCGAGACTAGAGTACGGGTTCGGAACGGCCATATCTTTAGATCCGACCGTTGGATCTCCCTCAAATTTTTACTCGGAGTTTCGCGACACTATTTTCCTTGCAAGTGGATGTGGAATCGCTACTTGGTGATACGGAGTTCTCCTCGCTCGAGACCGAGCAACGGTTCGGATGTGCCTAAACTTTTGATCCGACCGTTGGATCTCCCTCAAATTTTTACGAGAGTTTCCGGACGCTGTTTTCCTTGCAGTGGATGTGGACTCGCTACTCGGTGATACGGAGGTCTCGTCGCTCGAGACAAGAGCACGGGTTCGGAAGTGCCATAACTTTAGATCCGACCGTTGGATCCCCTCAAATTTTTACGGGAGTTTCCGGACGCTGTTTTCCTTGCAGTGGATGTGGAATCGCTACTCGGTGATACGGAGGTCTCGTCGCTCGAGACTAGAGCACGGGTTCGGAAGTGCCATAACTTTAGATCCGACCGTTGGATCTCCCTCAAATTTTTACGGAGTTTCCGGACACTGTTTTCCTTGCGAGTGGATGTGGAATCGCTACTCGGTGATACGGAGGTCTCGTCGCTCGAGACTAGAGCACGGGTTCGGAAGTGCCATATAACTTTAGATCCGACCGTTGGATCTCCCTCAAATTTTTACGGAGTTTCGCGACACTGTTTTCCTTGCAGTGGATGTGGAATCGCTACTGGTGATACGGAGGTCTCGTCGCTCGAGACTAGAGCAACGGTTCGGATGTGCCATAACTTTAGATCCGACCGTTGGATCTCCCTCAAATTTTTACCGGAGTTTCGCGACACTATTTTCCTTGCAGTGGATGTGGAATCGCTACTTGGTGATACGGAGGTCTCCTCGCTCGAGACCAGAGCAACGGTTCAGATGTGCCATATCTTTAGATCCGACCGTTGGATCTCCCTCAAATTTTTACAGGAGTTTCCGGACAGCTGTTTTCCTTGGAGTGGATGTGGAATCGCTACTCGGTGATACGGAGGTCTCGTCGCTCGAGACCAGAGCCGGGTTCGGAAGTGCCATAACTTTAGATCCGACCGTTGGATCCCCTCAAATTTTTACGAGAATTTCCGGACGCTTGTTTTCCTTGCAGTGGATGTGGAATCGCTACTCGGTGATACGGAGGTCTCGTTGTTCGAGACTAGAGTACGGGTTCGGAACTGCCATATCTTTAGATCCGACCGTTGGATCTCCCTCAAATTTTTACTGGAGTTTCGCGACACTATTTTCCTTGTAGTGGATGTGGAATCGCTACTTGGTGATACGGAGTTCTCCTCGCTCGAGACCGAGCAACGGTTCGGAATGTGCCTAAACTTTTGATCCGACCGTTGGATCTCCCTCAAATTTTTACGGGAGTTTCCGGACGCTGTTTTCCTTGGAGTGGATGTGGACTCGCTACTCGGTGATACGGAGGTCTCGTCGCTCGAGACCAGAGCACGGGTTCGGAAGTGCCATAACTTTAGATCCGACCGTTGGATCCCCCTCAAATTTTTACAGGAATTTCCGGACGCTGTTTTCCTTGCGGTGGATGTGGAATCGCTACTCGGTGATACGGAGGTCTCGTTGTTCGAGACTAGAGTACGGGTTCGGAACCGCCATATCTTTAGATCCGACCGTTGGATCTCCCTCAAATTTTTACCGGAGTTTCGCGACACTATTTTCCTTGCAGTGGATGTGGAATCGCTACTTGGTGATACGGAGTTCTCCTCGCTCGAGACCGAGCAACGGTTCGGATGTGCCTAAACTTTTGATCCGACCGTTGGATCTCCCTCAAATTTTTACGGGAGTTTCCGGACGCTTGTTTTCCTTGCAGTGGATGTGGACTCGCTACTCGGTAATACGGAGGTCTCGTTGCTCGAGACAAGAGCACGGGTTCGGAAGTGCCATAACTTTAGATCCGACCGTTGGATCCCCTCAAATTTTTACAGGAGTTTCCGGACGCTGTTTTCCTTGCAGTGGATGTGGACTCGCTACTCGGTGATACGGAGGTCTCGTCGCTCGAGACAGAGCACGGGTTCGGAAGTGCCATAACTTTAGATCCGACCGTTGGATCCCCCTCAAATTTTTACGGGAATTTCCGGACACTGTTTTCCTTGCAAGTGGATGTGGAATCGCTACTCGGTGATACGGAGGTCTCGTTGTTCGAGACTAGAGTACGGGTTCGGAAGCGCCATATCTTTAGATCCGACCGTTGGATCTCCCTCAAATTTTTACCGGAGTTTCGCGACACTATTTTCCTTGTAGTGGATGTGGAATCGCTACTTGGTGATACGGAGTTCTCCTCGCTCGAGACCAGAGCAACGGTTCAGATGTGCCTAAACTTTTGATCCGACCGTTGGATCTCCCTCAAATTTTTACGAGAGTTTCCGGACGCTGTTTTCCTTGCGAGTGGATGTGGACTCGCTACTCGGTGATATGGAGGTCTCGTCGCTCGAGACCAGAGCACGGGTTCGGAAGTGCCATAACTTTAGATCCGACCGTTGGATCCCCTTCAAATTTTTACGGGAATTTCCGGACTGTTTTCCTTGCAGTGGATGTGGAATCGCTACTCGGTGATACGGAGGTCTCGTTGTTCGAGACTAGAGTACGGGTTCGGAACTGCCATATCTTTAGATCCGACCGTTGGATCTCCCTCAAATTTTTACTGGAGTTTCGCGACACTATTTTCCTTGCAAGTGGATGTGGAATCGCTACTTGGTGATACGGAGTTCTCCTCGCTCGAGACCGAGCAACGGTTCGGATGTGCCTAAACTTTTGATCCGACCGTTGGATCTCCCTCAAATTTTTACGGGAGTTTCCGGACGCTGTTTTCCTTGAGTGGATGTGGACTCGCTACTCGGTAATACGGAGGTCTCGTTGCTCGAGACAAGAGCACGGGTTCGGAAGTGCCATAACTTTAGATTTGACCGTTGGATCTCCCTCAAATTTTTACAGGAGTTTCCGGACGCTGTTTTCCTTGCAGTGGATGTGGACTCGCTACTCGGTGATAGGAGGTCTCGTCGCTCGAGACTAGAGCACGGGTTCGGAAGTGCCATAACTTTAGATCCGACCGTTGGATCCCCCTCAAATTTTTACGGGAATTTCCGGACGGTTTTCCTTGGAGTGGATGTGGAATCGCTACTCGGTGATACGGAGGTCTCGTTGTTCGAGACTAGAGTACGGGTTCGGAAGTGCCATATCTTTAGATCCGACCGTTGGATCTCCCTCAAATTTTTACCGGAGTTTCGCGACACTATTTTCCTTGCAGTGGATGTGGAATCGCTACTTGGTGATACGGAGTTCTCCTCGCTCGAGACCGAGCAACGGTTCGGATGTGCCTAAACTTTTGATCCGACCGTTGGATCTCCCTCAAATTTTTACGGGAGTTTCCGGACGCCGTTTTCCTTGCAGTGGATGTGGACTCGCTACTCGGTGATACGGAGGTCTCGTCGCTCGAGACCAGAGCACGGGTTCGGAAGTGCCATAACTTTAGATCCGACCGTTGGATCCCCCTCAAATTTTTACAGAATTTCCGGACGCTGTTTTCCTTGCAGTGGATGTGGAATCGCTACTCGGTGATACGGAGGTCTCGTTGTTCGAGACTAGAGTACGGGTTCGGAACTGCCATATCTTTAGATCCGACCGTTGGATCTCCCTCAAATTTTTACTGGAGTTTCGCGACACTATTTTCCTTGCAGTGGATGTGGAATCGCTACTTGGTGATACGGAGTTCTCCTCGCTCGAGACCGAGCAACGGTTCGGATGTGCCTAAACTTTTGATCCGACCGTTGGATCTCCCTCAAATTTTTACAGGAGTTTCCGGACGATGTTTTCCTTGGAGTGGATGTGGACTCGCTACTCGGTGATATGGAGGTCTCGTCGCTCGAGACCAGAGCACGGGTTCGGAAGTGCCATAACTTTAGATCCGACCGTTGGATCCCCCTCAAATTTTTACAGGAATTTCCGGACGCTGTTTTCCTTGCAGTGGATGTGGAATCGCTACTCGGTGATACGGAGGTCTCGTTGTTCGAGACTAGAGTACGGGTTCGGAACTCGCCATATCTTTAGATCCGACCGTTGGATCTCCCTCAAATTTTTACGGAGTTTCGCGACACTATTTTCCTTGCAGTGGATGTGGAATCGCTACTTGGTGATACGGAGTTCTCCTCGCTCGAGACCGAGCAACGGTTCGGATGTGCCTAAACTTTTGATCCGACCGTTGGATCTCCCTCAAATTTTTACGGGAGTTTCCGGACGCTGTTTTCCTTGCGAGTGGATGTGGACTCGCTACTCGGTAATACGGAGGTCTCGTTGCTCGAGACAAGAGCACGGGTTCGGAAGTGCCATAACTTTAGATTTGACCGTTGGATCTCCCTCAAATTTTTACAGGAGTTTCCGGACGCTGTTTTCCTTGCGGTGGATGTGGACTCGCTACTCGGTGATACGGAGGTCTCGTCGCTCGAGACCCGAGCACGGGTTCGGAAGTGCCATAACTTTAGATCCGACCGTTGGATCCCCCTCAAATTTTTACGGGAATTTCCGGACGCTGTTTTCCTTGCGAGTGGATGTGGAATCGCTACTCGGTGATACGGAGGTCTCGTTGTTCGAGACTAGAGTACGGGTTCGGAAGTGCCATATCTTTAGATCCGACCGTTGGATCTCCCTCAAATTTTTACCGGAGTTTCGCGACACTATTTTCCTTGCAGTGGATGTGGAATCGCTACTTGGTGATACGGAGTTCTCCTCGCTCGAGACCGAGCAACGGTTCGGATGTGCCTAAACTTTTGATCCGACCGTTGGATCTCCCTCAAATTTTTACGGGAGTTTCCGGACAGTTGTTTTCCTTGGAGTGGATGTGGACTCGCTACTCGGTGATACGGAGGTCTCGTCGCTCGAGACCAGAGCACGGGTTCGGAAGTGCCATAACTTTAGATCCGACCGTTGGATCCCCCTCAAATTTTTACGGGAATTTCCGGACATTGTTTTCCTTGCAGTGGATGTGGAATCGCTACTCGGTGATACGGAGGTCTCGTTGTTCGAGACTAGAGTACGGGTGCGGAATGCCATATCTTTAGATCCGACCGTTGGATCTCCCTCAAATTTTTACTGGAGTTTCGCGACACTATTTTCCTTGCAGTGGATGTGGAATCGCTACTTGGTGATACGGAGTTCTCCTCGCTCGAGACCAGAGCAACGGTTCGGATGTGCCTAAACTTTTGATCCGACCGTTGGATCTCCCTCAAATTTTTACAGGAGTTTCCGGACGCTGTTTTCCTTGTAGTGGATGTGGACTCGCTACTCGGTGATACGGAGGTCTCGTCGCTCGAGACCAGAGCACGGGTTCGGAAGTGCCATAACTTTAGATCCGACCGTTGGATCCCCCTCAAATTTTTACAGGAATTTCCGGAGCTGTTTTCCTTGCAGTGGATGTGGAATCGCTACTCGGTGATACGGAGGTCTCGTTGTTCGAGACTAGAGTACGGGTTCGGAAGTGCCATATCTTTTGATCCGACCGTTGGATCTCCCTCAAATTTTTACCGGAGTTTCGCGACACTATTTTCCTTGCGGTGGATGTGGAATCGCTACTTGGTGATACGGAGTTCTCCTCGCTCGAGACCGAGCAACGGTTCGGATGTGCCTAAACTTTTGATCCGACCGTTGGATCTCCCTCAAATTTTTACGGGAGTTTCCGGACGCTGTTTTCCTTGGAGTGGCTGTGGACTCGCTACTCGGTGATACGGAGGTCTCGTCGCTCGAGACCAGAGCACGGGTTCGGAAGTGCCATAACTTTAGATCCGACCGTTGGATCCCCCTCAAATTTTTACGGGAATTTCCGGACGCTGTTTTCCTTGCAAGTGGATGTGGAATCGCTACTCGGTGATACGGAGGTCTCGTTGTTCGAGACTAGAGTACGGGTTCGGAACTGCCATATCTTTAGATCCGACCGTTGGATCTCCCTCAAATTTTTACGGAGTTTCGCGACACTATTTTCCTTGCAAAGTGGATGTGGAATCGCTACTTGGTGATACGGAGTTCTCCTCGCTCGAGACCGAGCAACGGTTCGGATGTGCCTAAACTTTTGATCCGACCGTTGGATCTCCCTCAAATTTTTACGGGAGTTTCCGGACCCTGTTTTCCTTGGAGTGGATGTGGACTCGCTACTCGGTGATACGGAGGTCTCGTTGCTCGAGACCGAGCACGGGTTCGGAAGTGCCATAACTTTAGATCCGACCGTTGGATCTCCCTCAAATTTTTACAGGAGTTTCCGGATGCTGTTTTCCTTGTAGTGGATGTGGAATCGCTACTCGGTGATACGGAGGTCTCGTCGCTCGAGACTAGAGCACGGGTTCGGAAGTGCCATAACTTTAGATCCGACCGTTGGATCCCCCTCAAATTTTTACAGGAATTTCCGGACGCTGTTTTCCTTGCAGTGGATGTGGAATCGCTACTCGGTGATACGGAGGTCTCGTTGTTCGAGACTAGAGTACGGGTTCGGAAGTGCCATATCTTTAGATCCGACCGTTGGATCTCCCTCAAATTTTTACGGAGTTTCGCGACACTATTTTCCTTGCGAGTGGATGTGGAATCGCTACTTGGTGATACGGAGTTCTCCTCGCTCGAGACCGAGCAACGGTTCGGATGTGCCTAAACTTTTGATCCGACCGTTGGATCTCCCTCAAATTTTTACGGGAGTTTCCGGCTGTTTTCCTTGCGGTGGATGTGGACTCGCTACTCGGTGATACGGAGGTCTCGTTGCTCGAGACCAGAGCACGGGTTCGGAAGTGCCATAACTTTAGATCCGACCGTTGGATCTCCCTCAAATTTTTACAGGGAGTTTCGGACGCTGTTTTCCTTGCGAGTGGATGTGGACTCGCTACTCGGTGATACGGAGGTCTCGTCGCTCGAGACTAGAGCACGGGTTCGGAAGTGCCATAACTTTAGATCCGACCGTTGGATCCCCCTCAAATTTTTACGGGAATTTCCGAGACACTTGTTTTCCTTGCAGTGGATGTGGAATCGCTACTCGGTGATACGGAGGTCTCGTTGTTCGAGACTAGAGTACGGGTTCGGAACTGCCATATCTTTAGATCCGACCGTTGGATCTCCCTCAAATTTTTACTGGAGTTTCGCGACACTATTTTCCTTGCAAAGTGGATGTGGAATCGCTACTTGGTGATACGGAGTTCTCCTCGCTCGAGACCGAGCAACGGTTCGGATGTGCCTAAACTTTTGATCCGACCGTTGGATCTCCCTCAAATTTTTACGGGAGTTTCCGGACGCTGTTTTCCTTGAGTGGATGTGGACTCGCTACTCGGTGATACGGAGGTCTCGTCGCTCGAGACAAGAGCACGGGTTCGGAAGTGCCATAACTTTAGATCCGACCGTTGGATCCCCCTCAAATTTTTACGGGAATTTCCGGACGCTGTTTTCCTTGCGAGTGGATGTGGAATCGCTACTCGGTGATACGGAGGTCTCGTTGTTCGAGACTAGAGTACGGGTTCGGAAGTGCCATATCTTTAGATCCGACCGTTGGATCTCCCTCAAATTTTTACTGGAGTTTCGCGACACTATTTTCCTTGCAAAGTGGATGTGGAATCGCTACTTGGTGATACGGAGTTCTCCTCGCTCGAGACCGAGCAACGGTTCGGATGTGCCTAAACTTTTGATCCGACCGTTGGATCTCCCTCAAATTTTTACGGGAGTTTCCGGACGCTGTTTTCCTTGGAGTGGATGTGGACTCGCTACTCGGTGATACGGAGGTCTCGTCGCTCGAGACCAAGAGCACGGGTTCGGAAGTGCCATAACTTTAGATCCGACCGTTGGATCCCCCTCAAATTTTTACGGGAATTTCCGGACGCTGTTTTCCTTGCAGTGGATGTGGAATCGCTACTCGGTGATACGGAGGTCTCGTTGTTCGAGACTAGAGTACGGGTTCGGAGTGCCATATCTTTAGATCCGACCGTTGGATCTCCCTCAAATTTTTACTGGAGTTTCGCGACACTATTTTCCTTGCGGTGGATGTGGAATCGCTACTTGGTGATACGGAGTTCTCCTCGCTCGAGACCCGAGCAACGGTTCGGATGTGCCTAAACTTTTGATCCGACCGTTGGATCTCCCTCAAATTTTTACGGGAGTTTCCGGACGCTGTTTTCCTTGCAGTGGATGTGGACTCGCTACTCGGTGATACGGAGGTCTCGTTCGCTCGAGACTAGTGTACGGGTTCGGAAGTGCATAACTGTAGATCCGACCGTTGGATCTCCCTCAAATTTTTACAGGAGTTTCCGGACACTGTTTTCCTTGCAGTGGATGTGGACTCGCTACTCGGTGATACGGAGGTCTCGTCGCTCGAGACCAGGCACGGGTTCGGAAGTGCCATAACTTTAGATCCGACCGTTGGATCCCCCTCAAATTTTTACAGGGAATTTCCGGACCTTGTTTTCCTTGGAGTGGATGTGGAATCGCTACTCGGTGATACGGAGGTCTCGTTGTTCGAGACTAGAGTACGGGTTCGGAAGTGCCATATCTTTAGATCCGACCGTTGGATCTCCCTCAAATTTTTACCGGAGTTTCGCGACACTATTTTCCTTGCGGTGGATGTGGAATCGCTACTTGGTGATACGGAGTTCTCCTCGCTCGAGACCCGAGCAACGGTTCGGATGTGCCTAAACTTTTGATCCGACCGTTGGATCTCCCTCAAATTTTTACGGGAGTTTCCGGACGCTGTTTTCCTTGCGGTGGATGTGGACTCGCTACTCGGTGATACGGAGGTCTCGTCGCTCGAGACCAGAGCACGGGTTCGGAAGTGCCATAACTTTAGATCCGACCGTTGGATCCCCCTCAAATTTTTACGGGAATTTCCGGACGTTGTTTTCCTTGCAGTGGATGTGGAATCGCTACTCGGTGATACGGAGGTCTCGTTGTTCGAGACTAGAGTACGGGTTCGGAATGCCATATCTTTAGATCCGACCGTTGGATCTCCCTCAAATTTTTACCGGAGTTTCGCGACACTATTTTCCTTGCGGTGGATGTGGAATCGCTACTTGGTGATACGGAGTTCTCCTCGCTCGAGACCGAGCAACGGTTCGGATGTGCCTAAACTTTTGATCCGACCGTTGGATCTCCCTCAAATTTTTACGGGAGTTTCCGGACGCCTTGTTTTCCTTGGAGTGGATGTGGACTCGCTACTCGGTGATACGGAGGTCTCGTCGCTCGAGACCAGAGCACGGGTTCGGAAGTGCCATAACTTTAGATCCGACCGTTGGATCCCCCTCAAATTTTTACGGGAATTTCCGGACTTGTTTTCCTTGCAGTGGATGTGGAATCGCTACTCGGTGATACGGAGGTCTCGTTGTTCGAGACTAGAGTACGGGTTCGGAACCGCCATATCTTTAGATCCGACCGTTGGATCTCCCTCAAATTTTTACCGGAGTTTCGCGACACTATTTTCCTTGCAAGTGGATGTGGAATCGCTACTTGGTGATACGGAGTTCTCCTCGCTCGAGACCGAGCAACGGTTCGGATGTGCCTAAACTTTTGATCCGACCGTTGGATCTCCCTCAAATTTTTACGGGGAGTTTCCGGACGTTGTTTTCCTTGGAGTGGATGTGGACTCGCTACTCGGTGATATGGAGGTCTCGTCGCTCGAGACCAGAGCACGGGTTCGGAAGTGCCATAACTTTAGATCCGACCGTTGGATCCCCCTCAAATTTTTACGGGAATTTCCGGACAGTTGTTTTCCTTGAAGTGGATGTGGAATCGCTACTCGGTGATACGGAGGTCTCGTTGTTCGAGACTAGAGTACGGGTTCGGAATCGCCATATCTTTAGATCCGACCGTTGGATCTCCCTCAAATTTTTACGGAGTTTCGCGACACTATTTTCCTTGCGGTGGATGTGGAATCGCTACTTGGTGATACGGAGTTCTCCTCGCTCGAGACCGAGCAACGGTTCGGATGTGCCTAAACTTTTGATCCGACCGTTGGATCTCCCTCAAATTTTTACGGGAGTTTCCGGACGCTGTTTTCCTTGCAGTGGATGTGGACTCGCTACTCGGTGATACGGAGGTCTCGTCGCTCGAGACCGAGCACGGGTTCGGAAGTGCCATAACTTTAGATCCGACCGTTGGATCCCCCTCAAATTTTTACGGGAGTTTCCGGACACTGTTTTCCTTGTAGTGGATGTGGAATCGCTACTCGGTGATACGGAGGTCTCGTCGCTCGAGACCGAGAGCACGGGTTCGGAAGTGCCATAACTTTAGATCCGACCGTTGGATCCCCCTCAAATTTTTACAGGAGTTTCCGGACGCTGTTTTCCTTGAGTAGATGTGGAATCGCTACTCGGTGATACGGAGGTCTCGTCGCTCGAGACTAGAGTACGGGTTCGGAAGTGCCATATCTTAGATCCGACCGTTGGATCTCCCTCAAATTTTTACGGGGAGTTTCGCGACACTATTTTCCTTGCAGTGGATGTGGAATCGCTACTCGGTGATACGGAGGTCTCGTCGCTCGAGACCAGAGCAACGGTTCAGATGTGCCTAAACTTTTGATCCGACCGTTGGATCTCCCTCAAATTTTTACAGGAGTTTCCGGACGCTGTTTTCCTTGCAGTGGATGTGGACTCGCTACTCGGTGATATGGAGGTCTCGTCGCTCGAGACCAGAGCACGGGTTCGGAAGTGCCATAACTTTAGATCCGACCGTTGGATCCCCCTCAAATTTTTACAGGAATTTCCGGACGCTGTTTTCCTTGCAGTGGATGTGGAATCGCTACTCGGTGATACGGAGGTCTCGTTGTTCGAGACTAGAGGACGGGTTCGGAAGTGCCATATCTTTTGATCCGACCGTTGGATCTCCCTCAAATTTTTACGGAGTTTCGCGACACTATTTTCCTTGCAGTGGATGTGGAATCGCTACTTGGTGATACGGAGTTCTCCTCGCTCGAGACCGAGCAACGGTTCGGATGTGCCTAAACTTTTGATCCGACCGTTGGATCTCCCTCAAATTTTTACGGGAGTTTCCGGACGCTGTTTTCCTTGCGAGTGGATGTGGACTCGCTACTCGGTGATACGGAGGTCTCGTTGCTCGAGACAAGAGCACGGGTTCGGAAGTGCCATAACTTTAGATCCGACCGTTGGATCCTCCCTCAAATTTTTACGGGAGTTTCCGGACGACTGTTTTCCTTGCGGTGGATGTGGACTCGCTACTCGGTGATATGGAGGTCTCGTCGCTCGAGACTAGAGCACGGGTTCGGAAGTGCCATAACTTTAGATCCGACCGTTGGATCCCCTCAAATTTTTACGGGAGTTTCCGGACCTTGTTTTCCTTGGAGTGGATGTGGAATCGCTACTCGGTGATACGGAGGTCTCGTTGTTCGAGACTAGAGTACGGGTTCGGAAGCGCCATATCTTTAGATCCGACCGTTGGATCTCCCTCAAATTTTTACCGGAGTTTCGCGACACTATTTTCCTTGCAGTGGATGTGGAATCGCTACTTGGTGATACGGAGTTCTCCTCGCTCGAGACCGAGCAACGGTTCGGATGTGCCTAAACTTTTGATCCGACCGTTGGATCTCCCTCAAATTTTTACGGGAGTTTCCGGACGCTGTTTTCCTTGGAGTGGATGTGGACTCGCTACTCGGTGATACGGAGGTCTCGTCGCTCGAGACCAGAGCACGGGTTCGGAAGTGCCATAACTTTAGATCCGACCGTTGGATCCCCCTCAAATTTTTACGAGAATTTCCGACGCATTGTTTTCCTTGCGGTGGATGTGGAATCGCTACTCGGTGATACGGAGGTCTCGTTGTTCGAGACTAGAGTACGGGTTCGGAACTGCCATATCTTTAGATCCGACCGTTGGATCTCCCTCAAATTTTTACTGGAGTTTCGCGACACTATTTTCCTTGCAGTGGATGTGGAATCGCTACTTGGTGATACGGAGTTCTCCTCGCTCGAGACCGAGCAACGGTTCGGATGTGCCTAAACTTTTGATCCGACCGTTGGATCTCCCTCAAATTTTTACAGGAGTTTCCGGACGCTGTTTTCCTTGGAGTGGCTGTGGACTCGCTACTCGGTGATACGGAGGTCTCGTCGCTCGAGACAAGAGCACGGGTTCGGAAGTGCCATAACTTTAGATCGGACCGTTGGATCTCCCTCAAATTTTTACGGGAGTTTCCGGACACTGTTTTCCTTGCAGTGGATGTGGACTCGCTACTCGGTGATACGGAGGTCTCGCCGCTAGGGCACGGGTTCGGAAGTGCCATAACTTTAGATCCGACCGTTGGATCCCCCTCAAATTTTTACGGGAATTTCCGGACGCTGTTTTCCTTGCGGTGGATGTGGAATCGCTACTCGGTGATACGGAGGTCTCGTTGTTCGAGACTAGAGTACGGGTTCGGAAGTGCCATATCTTTAGATCCGACCGTTGGATCTCCCTCAAATTTTTACGGAGTTTCGCGACACTATTTTCCTTGCAGTGGATGTGGAATCGCTACTTGGTGATACGGAGTTCTCCTCGCTCGAGACCGAGCAACGGTTCGGATGTGCCTAAACTTTTGATCCGACCGTTGGATCTCCCTCAAATTTTTACGGGGAGTTTCCGGACGCTGTTTTCCTTGCGGTGGATGTGGACTCGCTACTCGGTGATACGGAGGTCTCGTCGCTCGAGACCAGAGCACGGGTTCGGAAGTGCCATAACTTTAGATCCGACCGTTGGATCCCCCTCAAATTTTTACGGGAATTTCCGGAAGCCTGTTTTCCTTGCGGTGGATGTGGAATCGCTACTCGGTGATACGGAGGTCTCGTTGTTCGAGACTAGAGTACGGGTTCGGAATGCCATATCTTTAGATCCGACCGTTGGATCTCCCTCAAATTTTTACCGGAGTTTCGCGACACTATTTTCCTTGCGGTGGATGTGGAATCGCTACTTGGTGATACGGAGTTCTCCTCGCTCGAGACCCGAGCAACGGTTCGGATGTGCCTAAACTTTTGATCCGACCGTTGGATCTCCCTCAAATTTTTACGGGGAGTTTCCGGACTTGTTTTCCTTGGAGTGGATGTGGACTCGCTACTCGGTGATACGGAGGTCTCGTCGCTCGAGACAAGAGCACGGGTTCGGAAGTGCCATAACTTTAGATCCGACCGTTGGATCCCCCTCAAATTTTTACGGGAATTTCCGGACGCTGTTTTCCTTGCGGTGGATGTGGAATCGCTACTCGGTGATACGGAGGTCTCGTTGTTCGAGACTAGAGTACGGGTTCGGAAGTGCCATATCTTTAGATCCGACCGTTGGATCTCCCTCAAATTTTTACGGAGTTTCGCGACACTATTTTCCTTGCAGTGGATGTGGAATCGCTACTTGGTGATACGGAGTTCTCCTCGCTCGAGACCGAGCAACGGTTCGGATGTGCCTAAACTTTTGATCCGACCGTTGGATCTCCCTCAAATTTTTACGGGAGTTTCCGGACGTTGTTTTCCTTGGAGTGGATGTGGACTCGCTACTCGGTGATACGGAGGTCTCGTCGCTCGAGACCAGAGCACGGGTTCGGAAGTGCCATAACTTTAGATCCGACCGTTGGATCCCCTCAAATTTTTACGGAATTTCGGACATGTTTTCCTTGCAAGTGGATGTGGAATCGCTACTCGGTGATACGGAGGTCTCGTTGTTCGAGACTAGAGTACGGGTTCGGAAGTGCCATATCTTTAGATCCGACCGTTGGATCTCCCTCAAATTTTTACTGGAGTTTCGCGACACTATTTTCCTTGCGGTGGATGTGGAATCGCTACTTGGTGATACGGAGTTCTCCTCGCTCGAGACCGGAGCAACGGTTCGGATGTGCCTAAACTTTTGATCCGACCGTTGGATCTCCCTCAAATTTTTACGGGGAGTTTCGGACGTTGTTTTCCTTGGAGTGGATGTGGACTCGCTACTCGGTGATACGGAGGTCTCGTCGCTCGAGACCAGAGCACGGGTTCGGAAGTGCCATAACTTTAGATCCGACCGTTGGATCCCCCTCAAATTTTTACAGGAATTTCCGGACGCTTGTTTTCCTTGCGGTGGATGTGGAATCGCTACTCGGTGATACGGAGGTCTCGTTGTTCGAGACTAGAGTACGGGTTCGGAATGCCATATCTTTAGATCCGACCGTTGGATCTCCCTCAAATTTTTACCGGAGTTTCGCGACACTATTTTCCTTGCGGTGGATGTGGAATCGCTACTTGGTGATACGGAGTTCTCCTCGCTCGAGACCGAGCAACGGTTCGGATGTGCCTAAACTTTTGATCCGACTGTTGGATCTCCCTCAAATTTTTACAGGAGTTTCCGGACGCTGTTTTCCTTGCAGTGGATGTGGACTCGCTACTCGGTAATACGGAGGTCTCGTTGCTCGAGACAAGAGCACGGGTTCGGAAGTGCCATAACTTTAGATTTGACCGTTGGATCTCCTCAAATTTTTACGGGAGTTTCGGACTGTTTTCCTTGCAGTGGATGTGGACTCGCTACTCGGTGATACGGAGGTCTCGTCGCTCGAGACCAGAGCACGGGTTCGGAAGTGCCATAACTTTAGATCCGACCGTTGGATCTCCCTCAAATTTTTACAGGAATTTCCGGACTTGTTTTCCTTGCAGTGGATGTGGAATCGCTACTCGGTGATACGGAGGTCTCGTTGTTCGAGACTAGAGTACGGGTTCGGAAGCGCCATATCTTTAGATCCGACCGTTGGATCTCCCTCAAATTTTTACCGGAGTTTCGCGACACTATTTTCCTTGGAGTGGATGTGGAATCGCTACTTGGTGATACGGAGTTCTCCTCGCTCGAGACCGAGCAACGGTTCGGATGTGCCTAAACTTTTGATCCGACCGTTGGATCTCCCTCAAATTTTTACGGGAGTTTCCGGACGCCTGTTTTCCTTGCGAGTGGATGTGGACTCGCTACTCGGTGATACGGAGGTCTCGTCGCTCGAGACCGAGAGCACGGGTTCGGAAGTGCCATAACTTTAGATCCGACCGTTGGATCCCCCTCAAATTTTTACGGGAATTTCCGGACGCTGTTTTCCTTGTAGTGGATGTGGAATCGCTACTCGGTGATACGGAGGTCTCGTTGTTCGAGACTAGAGTACGGGTTCGGAAGTGCCATATCTTTAGATCCGACCGTTGGATCTCCCTCAAATTTTTACGGGAGTTTCGGACATTGTTTTCTCTGGAGTGGATGTGGAATCGCTACTCGGTGATACGGAGGTCTCGTCGCTCGAGACCGAGCAACGGGTTCGGAAGTGCCATAACTTTAGATCCGACCGTTGGATCCCCCTCAAATTTTTACGGGAATTTCCGGACGCTGTTTTCCTTGTAGTGGATGTGGAATCGCTACTCGGTGATTCGGAGGTATCGTTGTTCGAGACTAGAGTACGGGTTCGGAACTGCCATATCTTTAGATCCGACCGTTGGATCTCCCTCAAATTTTTACACGAGCTTTTGGACCTTGTTTTCTATGGAGTGGATGTGGAATCGCTACTCGTTGATATGGAGGTCTCGTCGCTCGAGACCAGAGTACGGGTTCGGAAGTGCCATAACTTTAGATCCGACCGTTGGATCCCCCTCAAATTTTTACAGGAGTTTCCGGACGCTGTTTTCCTTGTAGTGGATGTGGAATCGCTACTCGGTGATACGGAGATCTCGTCGCTCGAGACCAGAGTACAGGTTCGGAAGTGCATAACTGTAGATCCGACCGTTGGATCTCCCTCAAATTTTTACAGGAGTTTCCGGACGCTGTTTTCCTTGCAGTGGATGTGGACTCGCTACTCGGTGATATGGAGGTCTCGTCGCTCGAGACCGAGCACGGGTTCGGAAGTGCCATAACTTTAGATCCGACCGTTGGATCCCCTCAAATTTTTACGGGAATTTCCGGACGCTGTTTTCCTTGCGAGTGGATGTGGAATCGCTACTCGGTGATACGGAGGTCTCGTTGTTCGAGACTAGAGTACGGGTTCGGAACTGCCATATCTTTAGATCCGACCGTTGGATCTCCCTCAAATTTTTACTGGAGTTTCGCGACACTATTTTCCTTGCAGTGGATGTGGAATCGCTACTTGGTGATACGGAGTTCTCCTCGCTCGAGACCAGAGCAACGGTTCAGATGTGCCTAAACTTTTGATCCGACCGTTGGATCTCCCTCAAATTTTTACGGGAGTTTCCGGACGCTGTTTTCCTTGGAGTGGATGTGGACTTGCTACTCGGTGATACGGAGGTCTTGTCGCTCGAGACCAGAGCACGGGTTCGGAAGTGCCATAACTTTAGATCCGACCGTTGGATCCCCTCAAATTTTTACGGGAATTTCCGGACTGTTTTCCTTGTAGTGGATGTGGAATCGCTACTCGGTGATACGGAGGTATCGTTGTTCGAGACTAGAGTACGGGTTCGGAACTGCCATATCTTTTGATCCGACCGTTGGATCTCCCTCAAATTTTTACAGGAGCTTTCGGACCTTGTTTTCTATGGAGTGGATGTGAATCGCTACTCGTTGATACGGAGGTCTCGTCGCTCGAGACTAGAGTACGGGTTCGGAAGCGCCATATCTTTAGATCCGACCGTTGGATCCCCCCTCAAATTTTTACGGGAGTTTCGCGACACTGTTTTCCTTGTAGTGGATGTGGAATCGCTACTCGGTGATACGGAGCTCTCGTTCGCTCGAGACTAGAGTACGGGTTCGGAAGTGCCATAACTTTAGATCCGACCGTTGGATCTCCCTCAAATTTTTACGGGAGTTTCCCGGACACTGTTTTCCTTGGAGTGGATGTGGACTCGCTACTCGGTGATACGGAGGTCTCGTTGCTCGAGACAAGAGCACGGGTTCGGAAGTGCCATAACTTTAGATCCGACCGTTGGATCCCCCTCAAATTTTTACGGGAATTTCCGGACGCTGTTTTCCTTGTAGTGGATGTGGAATCGCTACTCGGTGATACGGAGGTCTCGTTGTTCGAGACTAGAGTACGGGTTCGGAAGCGCCATATCTTTAGATCCGACCGTTGGATCTCCCTCAAATTTTTACCGGAGTTTCGCGACACTATTTTCCTTGCAGTGGATGTGGAATCGCTACTTGGTGATACGGAGTTCTCCTCGCTCGAAACCAGAGCAACGGTTCAGATGTGCCTAAACTTTTGATCCGACTGTTGGATCTCCCTCAAATTTTTACAGGGAGTTTCCGGACGCTGTTTTCCTTGCGAGTGGATGTGGACTCGCTACTCGGTGATACGGAGGTCTCGTCGCTCGAGACCAGAGCACGGGTTCGGAAGTGCCATAACTTTAGATCCGACCGTTGGATCCCCCTCAAATTTTTACGGGAATTTCCGGACGCTGTTTTCCTTGCAGTGGATGTGGAATCGCTACTCGGTGATACGGAGGTCTCGTTGTTCGAGACTAGAGTACGGGTTCGGAACTGCCATATCTTTAGATCCGACCGTTGGATCTCCCTCAAATTTTTACTGGAGTTTCGCGACACTATTTTCCTTGCAAGTGGATGTGGAATCGCTACTTGGTGATACGGAGTTCTCCTCGCTCGAGACCGAGCAACGGTTCGGATGTGCCTAAACTTTTGATCCGACCGTTGGATCTCCCTCAAATTTTTACGGGAGTTTCCGGACGCTGTTTTCCTTGGAGTGGATGTGGACTCGCTACTCGGTGATACGGAGGTCTCGTCGCTCGAGACCAGAGCACGGGTTCGGAAGTGCCATAACTTTAGATCCGACCGTTGGATCCCCCTCAAATTTTTACAGGAATTTCCGGACGCTGTTTTCCTTGTAGTGGATGTGGAATCGCTACTCGGTGATACGGAGGTCTCGTTGTTCGAGACTAGAGTACGGGTTCGGAACTGCCATATCTTTAGATCCGACCGTTGGATCTCCCTCAAATTTTTACAGGAGCTTTCGGACCTTGTTTTCTATGGAGTGGATGTGGAATCGCTACTCGTTGATACGGAGGTCTCGTCGCTCGAGACCAGAGTACGGGTTCGGAAGTGCCATAACTTTAGATTCGACCGTTGGATCCCCCTCAAATTTTTACGGGAGTTTCGGACGCTGTTTTCCTTGTAGTGGATGTGGAATCGCTACTCGGTGATACGGAGATCTCGTCGCTCGAGACCGAGTACGGTTCGGAAGTGCCATAACTGTAGATCCGACCGTTGGATCTCCCTCAAATTTTTACAGGAGTTTCCGGACGCTATTTTCCTTGCAGTGGATGTGGACTCGCTACTCGGTGATACGGAGGTCTCGTCGCTCGAGACCGAGCACGGGTTCGGAAGTGCCATAACTTTAGATCCGACCGTTGGATCCCCCTCAAATTTTTACGGGAATTTCCGGACGTTGTTTTCCTTGTAGTGGATGTGGAATCGCTACTCGGTGATACGGAGGTCTCGTTGTTCGAGACTAGAGTACGGGTTCGGAAGTGCCATATCTTTAGATCCGACCGTTGGATCTCCCTCAAATTTTTACGGAGTTTCGCGACACTATTTTCCTTGCAAGTGGATGTGGAATCGCTACTTGGTGATACGGAGTTCTCCTCGCTCGAGACCGAGCAACGGTTCGATGTGCCTAAACTTTTGATCCGACCGTTGGATCTCCCTCAAATTTTTACAGGAGTTTCCGGACGCTGTTTTCCTTGGAGTGGCTATGGACTCGCTACTCGGTGATACGAAGGTCTCGTCGCTCGAGACAAGAGCACGGGTTCGGAAGTGCCATAACTTTAGATCCGACCGTTGGATCCCCCTCAAATTTTTACAGGAATTTCCGGACGCTGTTTTCCTTGTAGTGGATGTGGAATCGCTACTCGGTGATACGGAGGTCTCGTTGTTCGAGACTAGAGTACGGGTTCGGAGTGCCATATCTTTAGATCCGACCGTTGGATCTCCCTCAAATTTTTCTGGAGTTTCACGACACTATTTTCCTTGCAGTGGATGTGGAATCGCTACTTGGTGATACGGAGTTCTCCTCGCTCGAAACCAGAGCAACGGTTCAGATGTGCCTAAACTTTTGATCCGACTGTTGGATCTCCCTCAAATTTTTACGGGAGTTTCCCGGACGCTGTTTTCCTTGGGGTGGATGTGGACTCGCTACTCGGTGATACGGAGGTCTCGTCGCTCGAGACCCGAGCACGGGTTCGGAAGTGCCATAACTTTAGATCCGACCGTTGGATCCCCCTCAAATTTTTACGAGAATTTCCGGACGCTGTTTTCCTTGCAGTGGATGTGGAATCGCTACTCGGTGATACGGAGGTCTCGTTGTTCGAGACTAGAGTACGGGTTCGGAAGTGCCATATCTTTAGATCCGACCGTTGGATCTCCCTCAAATTTTTACGGGAGTTTCGGACCTTGTTTTCCTTGGAGTGGATGTGGAATCGCTACTTGGTGATACGGAGGTCTCCTCGCTCGAGACAGAGCACGGGTTCGGATGTGCCATAACTTTAGATCCGACCGTTGGATCTCCCTCAAATTTTTACCGGAGTTTCGCGACGCTATTTTCCTTGCAGTGGATGTGGACTCGCTACTCGGTGATACGGAGGTCTCGTCGCTCGAGACCGAGCAACGGTTCGGAAGTGCCAAAACTTTAGATCCGACCGTTGGATCTCCCTCAAATTTTTACGGGAGTTTCCGGACGCTGTTTTCCTTGCGGTGGATGTGGACTCGCTACTCGGTGATACGGAGGTCTCGTCGCTCGAGACCCGAGCACGGGTTCGGAAGTGCCATAACTTTAGATCCGACCGTTGGATCCCCCTCAAATTTTTACGGGAATTTCCGGACGCTGTTTTCCTTGTAGTGGATGTGGAATCGCTACTCGGTGATACGGAGGTCTCGTTGTTCGAGACTAGAGTACGGGTTCGGAAGCGCCATATCTTTAGATCCGACCGTTGGATCTCCCTCAAATTTTTACGGAGTTTCGCGACACTATTTTCCTTGCAGTGGATGTGGAATCGCTACTTGGTGATACGGAGTTCTCCTCGCTCGAGACCAGAGCAACGGTTCAGATGTGCCTAAACTTTTGATCCGACTGTTGGATCTCCCTCAAATTTTTACAGGAGTTTCGGACGCTGTTTTCCTTGCAGTGGATGTGGACTCGCTACTCGGTGATACGGAGGTCTCGTCGCTCGAGACCGAGCACGGGTTCGGAAGTGCCATAACTTTAGATCCGACCGTTGGATCCCCCTCAAATTTTTACAGGGACTTTCGGACCTTGTTTTCCTTGGAGTGGATGTGGACTCGCTACTCGGTGATATGGAGGTCTCGTCTCGAGCGTCCGGGGGTTCGGAAGTGCCATAACTTTAGATCCGACCGTTGGATCCCTCTCAATTTTTTACGGAATTTCGGACGTTGTTTTCCTTGTAGTGGATGTGGAATCCCTACTCGGTGATACGGAGGTCTCGTTGTTCGAGACTAGAGTACGGGTTCGGAAGCGCCATATCTTTAGATCCGACCGTTGGATCTCCCTCAAATTTTTACTTGGAGTTTCGCGACACTATTTTCCTTGCAGTGGATGTGGAATCGCTACTTGGTGATACGGAGTTCTCCTCGCTCGAGACCGAGCAACGGTTCGGATGTGCCTAAACTTTTGATCCGACCGTTGGATCTCCCTCAAATTTTTACAGGAGTTTCCGGACGCTGTTTTCCTTGGAGTGGATGTGGAATCGCTACTCGGTGATACGAAGGTCTCGTTGCTCGAGACAAGAGCACGGGTTCGGAAGTGCCATAACTTTAGATCCGACCGTTGGATCCCCCTCAAATTTTTACAAAGAATTTCCGGACGGCTGTTTTCCTTGTAGTGGATGTGGAATCGCTACTCGGTGATACGGAGGTCTCGTTGTTCGAGACTAGAGTACGGGTTCGGAAGCTGCCATATCTTTAGATCCGACCGTTGGATCTCCCTCAAATTTTTACGGAGTTTCGCGACACTATTTTCCTTGCGGTGGATGTGGAATCGCTACTTGGTGATACGGAGTTCTCCTCGCTCGAGACCGAGCAACGGTTCGGATGTGCCTAAACTTTTGATCCGACCGTTGGATCTCCCTCAAATTTTTACGGGAGTTTCGGACTGTTTTCCTTGCGGTGGATGTGGACTCGCTACTCGGTGATACGGAGGTCTCGTCGCTCGAGACCAGAGCACGGGTTCGGAAGTGCCATAACTTTAGATCCGACCGTTGGATCCCCCTCAAATTTTTACGGGAATTTCCGGGCCTGTTTTCCTTGTAGTGGATGTGGAATCGCTACTCGGTGATACGGAGGTATCGTTGTTCGAGACTAGAGTACGGGTTCGGAACTGCCATATCTTTAGATCCGACCGTTGGATCTCCCTCAAATTTTTACAGGGAGCTTTCGGACCTTGTTTTCCTTGGAGTGGATGTGGAATCGCTACTCGTTGATACGGAGGTCTCGTCGCTCGAGACCAGAGTACGGGTTCGGAAGTGCCATAACTTTAGATCCGTAGTTGGATCCCCCTCAAATTTTTACGGGAGTTTCGGACACTGTTTTCCTTGTAGTGGATGTGGAATCGCTACTCGGTGATACGGAGGTCTCGTCGCTCGAGACCAGAGTACGGGTTCGGAAGTGCCATAACTTTAGATCCGACCGTTGGATCTCCCTCAAATTTTTACAGGAGTTTCCGGACGTTGTTTTCCTTGCATTGGATGTGGACTCGCTACTCGGTGATACGGAGGTCTCGTCGCTCGAGACCGAGCACGGGTTCGGAAGTGCCATAACTTTAGATCCGACCGTTGGATCCCCCTCAATTTTTTACAGGGAATTTCCGGGACATTTGTTTTCCTTGCGGTGGATGTGGAATCGCTACTCGGTGATACGGAGGTCTCGTTGTTCGAGACTAGAGTACGGGTTCGGAAGTGCCATATCTTTAGATCCGACGGTTGGATCTCCCTCAAATTTTTTTGGAGTTTCGCGACACTATTTTCCTTGCGGTGGATGTGGAATCGCTACTTGGTGATACGGAGTTCTCCTCGCTCGAGACCGAGCAACGGTTCGGATGTGCCTAAACTTTTGATCCGACAGTTGGATCTCCCTCAAATTTTTACGGGAGTTTCCGGACGCTGTTTTCCTTGCGAGTGGATGTGGACTCGCTACTCGGTGATACGGAGGTCTCGTCGCTCGAGACCGGAGCACGGGTTCGGAAGTGCCATAACTTTAGATCCGACGGTTAGATCCCCCTCAAATTTTTACGGGAATTTCCGGAGGCTGTTTTCCTTGCGGTGGATGTGGAATCGCTACTCGGTGATACGGAGGTCTCGTTGTTCGAGACTAGAGTACGGGTTCGGAACTGCCATATCTTTAGATCCGACCGTTGGATCTCCCTCAAATTTTTACGGAGTTTCGCGACACTATTTTCCTTGCGGTGGATGTGGAATCGCTACTTGGTGATACGGAGTTCTCCTCGCTCGAGACCGAGCAACGGTTCGGATGTGCCTAAACTTTTGATACGATCGTTGGATCTCCCTCAAATTTTTACGGGAGTTTCCGGGACGCTGTTTTCCTTGGAGTGGCTATGGACTCGCTACTCGGTGATACGAAGGTCTCGTTGCTCGAGACAAGAGCACGGGTTCGGAAGTGCCATAACTTTAGATCCGACCGTTGGATCCCCCTCAAATTTTTACGGGAATTTCCGAACGCTGTTTTCCTTGGGTGGATGTGGAATCGCTACTCGGTGATACGGAGGTCTCGTTGTTCGAGACTAGAGTACGGGTTCGGAACTGCCATATCTTTAGATCCGACCGTTGGATCTCCCTCAAATTTTTACTGGAGTTTCGCGACACTATTTTCCTTGCAGTGGATGTGGAATCGCTACTTGGTGATACGGAGTTCTCCTCGCTCGAGACCAGAGCAACGGTTCAGATGTGCCTAAACTTTTGATCCGACTGTTGGATCTCCCTCAAATTTTTACAGGAGTTTCCGGACGTTGTTTTCCTTGCAGTGGATGTGGACTCGCTACTCGGTGATACGGAGGTCTCGTCGCTCGAGACTAGAGCACGGGTTCGGAAGTGCCATAACTTTAGATCCGACCGTTGGATCCCCTTCAAATTTTTACAGGAATTTCCGGACGCTGTTTTCCTTGCAGTGGATGTGGAATCGCTACTCGGTGATATGGAGGTCTCGTTGTTCGAGACTAGAGTACGGGTTCGGAACTGCCATATCTTTAGATCCGA